>JAMKCH010021464.1:0-20824 GCA_023653785.1 Ophioderma brevispina
CAGTTATTCACATTGTCGTCATAGATCAACTAGCAAATATCAAAGATTAAAATACAAATTTCATATACAAATACCTCATGCCATTGCAAAGGAAAATGTTTTGTTGGACTTAATTACACTTAGATCAGATCAGGACCCAGTCTAACTTTTTTTTGCATACGGACCAAATTATTTTGTGTTTATTTTACAGACCGTTTTGGGTATCTTCTCGTCTTATATTGAAAGATTACATATTGAGCGCGCTTTATTCCGTTGAATTACAAAACCGGGATACAAAAGCACATACCAGAAAGTGAAGATACCAAAACGGCTCATCACACGTGTTTTTGCTTTAGTCTTTGGTTTGTCAATTTTGTTTTCTGTTGCTGTTACTGTTAGACCTTGTCGATTTTATTTGGTTGCTACATTTCCGTTGTTTGCAGTGATTAATTAATGACTCTATTATTTGATGTGTTGGTGATAACACCAATTCTATAGCGCCTATTTTGCTTCAAAACATTTTATTGGACTAATTGAAATAATAAAGGAAAAACGCTAAAGTGATAACCGTTGGTAAAAGGTCAATGATACGACATACAAGACCATACATATTCTAATATACCGTCCAAAAGTAGATGAAGCGGTACTCTGAGAGATTCATTTGTTACCTGACTTAACTATTTTCATGCTGTATCCAGAGAATTTGCTGATGTTTTCAGTCGAAGGAACGAATTGTGCCACCACCACCCTATGAATTTGGCAGCCTCAACGGAATAAACTGCATGTTGAAGGATGTGGTGGCAGAATACCAAATTCATCCCCCGTCGAATCCAAGCGACTTCGTCTATATCATGCATGGGTCATTTAAAAAAATTGATTTGTCTAATATTTTAAGTCAAAAATGAAAGCTTAGGTCAAACTAAACGTGATGAATCGTGGACAATTAGGAAAGATTTCTATGATTGGCAAAGCCTATTTGGATTTTAGCACCTTAATTATTGTGTATAATACATACTAATATTTTACATAACCACGGATGGTGTGACGCACACTGGTTATTCCCACAATATTCTATTTTAATCAATTTGGTGGAATATTAACTTCATTATCATGACTCTGCTAATCCTCCCAAAGTTGCTCAAAGGGAAACCCAGAGTTCGTCAGCTCCAGACCTTGATGACCCAGTCTCAAAACCAGGGCCAGAAATGAGAAATGAACCCGAAACATCTCCGCTACCAGGTACGGCAGTTGACAATAACCATCATAAGAATGCGATTATTGATGGTGCTATAAGATTGTACCGTCTGCTTCCGGCAGGACGATGTTCAACGGAATGTTTCTCCAATGTGGACCACTGACCTCTACACATGGATAGCGGGCTGCCGCACAGTTGAATGGTCGCCGAGTGTTAAAACAGGAAGTTGTTTTCTACCTTGGTAATATGGCGGGAAACAATGCATACACCTGTACACCTGCTGGTGCACATTCCACACAGATGTTCTATTGTTATACAAAATTCCTTTAACTTTGACAAGGTGTATGCATTGTTTCCCGCCATATTACCAAGGTAGAAGAGCAACTTCCTGTTGTGACACTCGGCGACTCAGACCCGCTATCCATGTGTAGAGGTCAGTGATGTGGACGTCATTTATTGGCGTATGCGCGTAAAGAAATGATCTTGGATGTTAATGCAAAGGTCAACACACACATTCGATGGCACAAAATGCCCAAAATAATTAATTGATCTGAATAAAGTGCAATTATTGATTGTCACAGTATTTTACATTTCAATAGTTTACCACAATTTTTTAATTGTGTTTTGTGCATTTTTTTCAACAATAGGTGTGTTAACATTTTAAAGCAAGATATTTTACTAGAATCGGTTTTCATTTCCACAATAGCACCTGTAGTGGAAGCACCAAAGAAGCCAAAGGAACCCACACTGCCCAAGGCTGTGTTCAAGAAAAAAGTACCGCTTGTCATCAAGGAATATGTAAGAAAAGAAAGAAAGGTAAGGGACAGCTTCAAAACTCACTGCCTGGTGACCGGCGGGTCATGGTGGTTGGACCGCGTTTTGTTGTTTAGAACAATAGAAAGGGTTCCACCCGAAAGAACTGGGCAAAACGAGTGAGCAAGGTAACGTCATTGGTCGAGACGCGTCACGTGGCCATGTATAAACACCGTTTGTACGTGGCAGCCGTGACGAACGCCGAAAGTAGTCAAAATCAGGCGATTTCAGGCTGAATTTGATATTTTATGGTATAATTGTGTGAGTAATAGTTATCAGAAAGTACGTAAAACATGAACGTTGTTTATGAAAGCCCTCGTGCATAAACGAGCACCCAAAATCCTATGAATGAACCCGTAATTTATTCATTTTTCAGCTTGTGAAATTTAACATTCATCATTCCCATTTAAATGCGAATGATGAATGTGAAACTTTACTTATGTAAAAGGGAGAAACTCTTGGTTACCTGGGAGCTCAGATAGTTACGCGCATTCTGAGGTTGGCAATGCATTATGGACAAGAAAAATAAAGAGAAACCGATGCTTCCTCAGAAAAAAAATATTCCGGCTCGCTCACATTGCTTGCCAGTACATCCACCTTCTTAATTTCCTATCTACTATATATCTGAAAAAGATTGACCAATCTGGCCGCGTCCGTTACTGCGGTGTCCCTGCATTCATATTGCGGTGCCCGAGACAGGGCAAGGTAGGGGGTTCATACACCGATTTTCTACGTGCAGGTTTATTATGATAACTAGTACTGAAATCCATGCATTAATTGCTCCAATCAAATATCCCGCGCGGATTTTGATCGTCTGCTGCTAGAGGGTCAATACAGTAAACGCTCGGCGGATTTCCCTAATTAGTATTCACTCTTTAATTATCTTTTTCTAGCCATTTCAACTGGTGTCCCAAGACCAGTGATTCAATTGTCCAAAAAGTGGTATATCAAGCATGTTTTACATCTCACTCAATAATACGAAAAGTAGTCATATGTCGCACATTATGTACCGGTGGTTATGGCCCTGTTCGATGTCAGGTTGTGGTCAGAGGGTGTATCCCACAATGCACAGGTTTGGGGAAATTTCACTTAGATAAGGTTATGTGATCCCACAAAAATCTGATTCTGAACACATTAAACCCCTTGAACACTTTTTATCCCCAAGTACTGACATGTGTTTAGTACAGTACAGTATAGAAACATTACAATCTACAGAAAGGCTGACTGGAATAGCTTACGTCAGCATGTTTCTGACTTAGCTGGTGAGATAAAAGTCATCAACAGAACAGCTTTGGGTTCTTTTTAGAGACGGTCTTACAAAGGGGATCAAATCCTTCATCCCACATAGGCGTACCAAATCTAAAGACTCAAGACCATGGATAAGTATCGAACTCAAACGGAAAATCAGACTGAGAGATAAAGTATTTAAAGCGTGCAAGAAGCATGGCAGAGTGCGTGATGAATGTCGATTCTTCAAACTCAAGAAGGAGGTCCAACGAGACCTAAGACGCTCATACTGGCGGTATGTTGAAGACACTGTTACCCCCAAAGATGGTGACCACAATGAATACAGTGGCATGAAACGGTTTTGGACTTTTGTCAAGCATAGACGATCAGACTTCAGCAACATTTCTCCTCTGAAGGTTGCCGGTAGACTGATTACAGACAGATGCCAAGCTGAAAGCTGAAGCGCTCAACAACCAGATTCAATCAGTTTTTACCAAAGAAACCGACTTTACCAAAGAAACCGACTTCCAGATTATCTCTGAACAAAACCAATCTTATCCATCGATACCACAGATAAACATAACAACTCCAGGAGTTGAAAGCTGCTTAAAAATCTCCAACTGGGAAGGCGGCTGGTCCAGACTGCATTAGTCCAAGAGTGCTCAAAGAAATGGCCTGACTTTGTAGCGGACCCCACTAACCCGCATCTTCACGAAATCTCTGAAAGAATGTTGTGTTCCATCAGATGGAGACATGCAAAAACGTGGCACCAATTTACAAGAAGGTCAAAATATGATCCTGCCAACTATCGACCGATAGTCTTACTTGCATTGCCTCAAGTTGATGGAGCAGCACACATATGAAGGTAGTATGATGAAGCATGGCATCAAAACAACATTTTCTATTCATTCAGCATGGCTCGCGATGAGATCGTGAAACCCAACTTCTTGATTCTTATGATGTGGGCAAATCAAATGGAGAAAGGCCTCCAATCTGATGATATCATGGGTCTCGACTTTCTAAAGCCTTTGACAAGGTTGGTCACAGCGCCGTGTTGAAAAAGTTGAAATGGTATGGCATCACTGGAGAAGTCAATAGGTGGATTGCCGGTTTCCTAAAAAATCGTACACAGTCTGTGGTAGTCGAGGGCGTCTCATTTGACAAAGTCCGCGTCTGTCGGGGTCCCCAGGGATCAGTGCTAGGATCTGGCTGTTTATACTATATCAATGATATAGCAGAGAAGCTGTGATCTACAACCCCTCTTTTGCAATTTGACTATGATGTAACCTGGCAGTACGCAACCAAGATGACGCCACCGTACTCCAGGAAGATTTAAACAAACTTGTCAATGGGGAAGAGAAAAGCAAATGAATGATGAAGTTCCACCCTGAAAAGTGTGAAGTAATCACCATCTCAAGGAAGAATAAACCCAGTCTTCTTACAATTACATTATGCATGGGCACATGCTTAACCATGTCTTAGAATCAAATATCTTGGGGACTTACATCTATATGACCTACGATGGGACCAAACATTTAACACAGTTGTTACCAAAGCAAAGCAACCCTTGGCTTTCTAGAGAAACATAACATCGGGACATAGTGACCTCAAATCCCATGCCTACAAAGCTCTCGTTCGTCCGGTATTAGAGTATAGAGCTCAGTTGGGACCCATACACCAAACATTCTTATCAACAAAGTCGAAATGATCCAACGACGAGCCGCTCGCTTCACTTTTCATAAGTACCGTCGCACAGACAGTGAACTGCCATTGCTCAAGGACACCACATTGGGCCTACCTGGAATACGTAGTCAGCAGTCAAGACTCGCAATGTTTTACAAGAATCCACCAAGGGACCATGTTGCGATTGAACCCCACTCGCTTCTTATCATCCAAAAATCACACCACACAAAGGCGCCGCGAAAATTCACTTACATACCATGTCCCTTTTGATCGTGCTGAATACCACCAATTCAGTTTCTTCCCACTACCTACCCGTCAGTGGAATCATCTGCCTGAGAATATAGTTCATGCACCAACACCAGAATCCTTCAAGAAAGCCCTCTTCCCAGTTAAGACTAAATTGCCCGCACGCCACACACACTTCGTGCCAGAGTCTCAAATTGACGTTGGGCTTAACTGATAAGAAGTACATGCATTGTTGGGATTGGTTCAAACATCATTTGGGTTGTGGTATTCTATATTGTCTGTCAACTTTTAGGAAGTTGATATTCGTGACATTAAAGGACGGAGGATACGAAGTTCTCTCAATTTGCACTTGATTGGTTGTAGGAAACCTACCGAGAACGTTTCATTTTTCGACACCCACAAACTGTGTAAAACTTGCTTCTCATCGTAATTGTCCCCTAGAAAGCAAGCATGATTTTTTCTGTCGTGCACGATAAAAATTCTAAATCACCATCTTAATTATTCCCCCCCCTATGGCATAACGACGGCGTGTTCGGCTCATTCACTTCAGGTTTGGGTCCTAATATATGATATCATTCCAAATAGTAAGAAAACCGGTGTGAAAGCAGATATAGTCCGGTGGGAGCCATAGTCCGTGGCTCCCATGACGATAACGGGAATAAAGCGTGAAACTAATGTTGCGTAAGAGTCAACTTATCGATTGCCCCCATTGTTACTCATTGTTCCCGGACTATGAGTAGCGGACAAGGATTACTTCTACACCGGGTTTGACAAAAGTTGTGGGCGCCTTCTTTCTGGAAATGTCCTCGTGTCCCTTTAATGCATATAGTGTCATCATATGGTCACGAAGTCAAAACTGGAAATATTCCATTGAAAGATTGCAACAAATGACGTGGGTGCCCTCTGTGCCCTCCCCATCAGATCACCACTCTACGTCCATGTGTGGTATTTTTATGCCCAGGTTACAGCACCATGGAAAATGCCAGCCATTCCAAAATGGAAAGAAGAGTGCTTGCACTCCAACCTGCTTTCCCGAACCAGCCGCAGAAGAATCGCCTCACCACAACCCTTCACTAGTATTCAGAACAAAGTCCTACAGCCCCACGCTCCTGTTATTTCCCCTGCTACGCAAACTCAGTGGCTACTAATGTAGAAGAGGATCATATCCCTAACCTTCCACCGTCCATCCTTAAGTGCCAAAGAAGTCCCAGAACCCCTCATATGGAGCAATATCAGGAATATAGTAATTATTTGCGCGCGGCGAGTAACCTTGTTGCGTTCTGATGCCTCCCCTTTCTGACTGCGATGTTTCCTAAAAAGGCATTTAAATAAGTCACTTTTCCAAAACCTAAAAACCTGACCTAACTGCACGTAGCTTGTGATCTATCTGACCAGTCAATTGCAGCAATCAGGACATATATTGGTTAAACGATACTTTAAGAAGTGCCCTCTAATGTAACAAAAAAGAAGGACATCGCGATAAGGACAGAAGGAGCCCCTCTATAATTCTCATAGTTCTATTTCCCATCAAGTTGAGTTTGGTGTTTTTGCAACTACTTTAACATGTATCAATGTGCTTTTTTATCCCCCCAAATACACTTGTATCAAGAAATAATGCGAAAAGTCTGAGAACTTCAGGGGCATGCTCTCTGGAAAAAGCAAGCTTAGAGTATTCCTCCATTCCATTGACCATTTATTACTAAATGAAGAAACAGGAAGATGTTGCGTAGCTGCCCTTGTTATGGGAAACTCGTAGGTGACGTCTAGACATGCCTTTGTCCTTCATAAGCTACGAAGAGGCTACACGAGGCAGCTCTTAATACATCCCAAATACCATTAGCTTATGCTATGAGATTTTGGATTCTATAACCGTCTTCACACCATACAGACTCTGGAATACAACAGAATGCCCACTAATAAGCATGGCCCATGACCGCGTATTGATATCATGAGCACGCTAGCTTGCCACTATGAGCTAATAAAATCACATTCTCATGACCCCAGTTCAAAGCTTCATTCACCATTGTATGAGCAAATACATCACCTTGTATTTTAGTATTATGATTTATGATACCCAGGATTCAATGCATGGTCAGCTGTGTTAAAACATGTGCACCATCAAGGCTACTGAACTGAGCCCTATGTAGATTAGCATGCCTTCCCAAATAGTGATGTGGTATGGTGGTATCTATGTCATAGGTTGTTGTTTATGGCAATTCCATGTTCGTGTTGCAGGCCCCCCAGAAAACAAAATGCCAAAATGAGGTCTTTCCCCCCCAAGAACAAGAATGCCGCTCATACTATATGTTGCTTAAATAATATAACGCACAGCCTTGCAAAGCTGCATTGTGGTTCTTGGGGGGAAAGGGTTTCATATTTGGAATTTCAATTACCCAGGAAGCCTGTGTATTATTAATTTTACATAAAACAGTAAACATTAAAAATGGCAAATTTATGTAAATTGGGATTTTTTGAAAACCGGAAAAAGTTTTCAACTTTGAACATGGCCCTTTAAAATGCGGAACGTTTCAAGTATCTGATTCATGAAAACCATCAGAGGGGCGCCTCAATTCCTATCCGGCGATGTCCTTGTACATGAAGTGATTAGTTGCACTCTTGTGATGCATGCAGTAATCACTGAAAGTGGGAAACCTATATACAAAATTGTAACTGTGAGTTATGTATTTGTTTCTTAATCCACCGTTTTACCTGCATGTGTAATTTTGGCCCATATTTCGTCGCTTTGGCTTGAAAAATGTTGGAATGTATTTTGCTCTCAAACGAGTGGAATTTAACTCAACATAGAGTGAACAATTCACTCGATTTATAGTTAATTTCACTCCAAATAATTGAAGTTTCACTTTGGAAAGAGTGTTTTTAGTTACTGTCTAAGGCGACAACAGTGATGCGTGAATTTGCACACATATTTGGAGTCTTTCTGCCAACTTCAAGCAATGGTATCGCTTGTTACAAGGTATAAATTTTATTTCAAATGAAATCTTTAATCATCGCAACAACACTTTTCAACAAAAGCAACGAAGTATGGACCAAAGAACACATGCAGGTAACGTGTGATATTAAGAAAAAAATATCATAACTCCCAGCTAGTAATAAAGCATAAAATATAGTATTTAAACCTTGATGATACATGATTGTTTTGTTCCCACTTGATACCAGTGTACTTATTTTTAATCATTTCCATAAGGTGGAAATCATTTGAATTGCTATCTTTACAATTGAGCTTGGATAATTTGCTCCTGATTCTCTTTCTTTAACATCTGTTTGCCTATCAATCGCCTTTGCTTACAGACGAAAAAGAGAAAGATTCGAGTGGTGAAAGCGTCCTCGCCAACCATAAGCCCAGAACCCGTCTTCCGTGATCCGTTAGGACTTTCTTTCCAGATATTGTATTGCTACAGTAAGTTTCTGAAAGCATAATGCTTTCAATTAAAGGGCCATTTCATGATCACACAAACCTCGTTCTCAAAAAAGCACTTCGAATTTTAAAACACGTATATTATTTTAAATCTTTATTTTTTCCCGTAACGAACAAATATGTTAACAGTGTACAGCGTGATGCAGTGCTTTGTCACGTACCCACTGCACTGCCGTAACTTTCAACTGATCTTCAGAAATAAGATGCGTACTCTGGTGCACGTCAAACATTCGCGAAAAAAATAATATGCCAAATAAGGCCCCATAATTCAAAACAAGGAAATCAAAATGTAATCATTTGAAACAACTAGTAAAATAATCATTCTTTTTATTCTTATGTATGTTCTCGGTTTAGCAACGAAGTCGACCCCATTACCAACACGTGTTCAACAAATTTCTGCATAAAAAGGGGCTTGAGTAGATGAATCAAAAGAAAACTCAAAGTAATAAGGGAACTCAGTTTAGTTTAGAAGGTTGTCAGTCCAAAAGACTAGCTCACCAGATGAAGAAATGGCATCTGAGAAAGCTTCAGATCAAAGGGACATTTGAGCTTGAAAAGACGTTTTGCCAAACTGAACATCCCGTGGATGAAAGTAACTACGTCAGTCCTCTTCGGTTAAGCTCTGCGGAATCAGAAGATAGTAAAGAAACATCGGATGCTGGGGATGAGCAAAAAGAAACAACCAGTGTTTGTGCTACCGCCAACACAACAGTAAGTTGACTGTTAGAGTGATTTGGTCATACTTAATTCAATATAAGAATTAGAGAGTTATGGCTTGTGCATCTCCCATAGACTGTATAACTCCAGTCACATTTTCCATTCAGGGCTCTGTTTCATAAAAGTTAACTCTTAGCATGCGGATGTCGAGTGCACTCGACACACGCATTTTTTTCTTGGGCATATTTAAAATCAGCCTAAGAAACTAAAACCTTAGTCTTTGTTTTTTAAGATGGTTCCCAAAATAACCTGCAAATATTTGGGAAACCGTCTCAAATGTCATTGACTTATGTGTTATAACTTATACACAATTGCCCAGCACGGAGAGAGTTAAGATTAATCGTAAGTGGATTTAAGAAGAGTTATTCTTCTTAGGTTATCAACTCGTTTTAAGCCAACTGAAGAAGACTTCGGAAAGAATTTTCTCAAGTTGAAATTTATGAAGTTTACCCTAGGCCTATTTTTATACCTGGGTCCTATTTTATTCCGGTTTTATTCAAGTAAAATTCTTACAAATTCTTCTTAAAGGTGATCCTCATTGCTCGAATGGCATATATTAAGCTATATACCAATGGAAAGCTTATTTTTATAGCGATTTTATATGTAACTGTGTCATATTTATGCTACTGACGATTTGGTTACAAGAGCCAAAATGAAAATCGTCTTTCTAGCAACATCACTTCAGCGAAAGTCAATAGTATTGACTTCGGCGCTGTGAGGTGGTGACGTCACCGATTGTGTAACCGTCGATGCAAGTAAACAAAATCACGTTCAATTGTATCGCTCGCTTCTGCGCTTTCGAAGACTTACCATTATTTTCTCTTAAAGTAAATCAGAATTATGAGCAATACAGATACAGATAACTGTCTGTTGAAGTATCTGGTTGATTTGATGGCTATATCCCACTCAGTCATCAGAGAATTCGGTTCAGTCGGCATTTTAAACATATTGAATTCCTTGCTTCGTAGTATTGCTGCAATTTATTATGGTGAACAAATTGTCGCTATTTCAAGAAATTACCGCCATGTTACGTTCGATGAGCCTAGACTTTACCGGAAAGCCAATAGCAAAGCCAACAGCGATTCATTAATAAAAAGGTTCAATTAACCATAATTGAGTGACTGTTTCCCGGTCTGAGAAAAGCAGATTAAGATATCCACCGTTACTCCCCCTGATAGCGCCTATACCTCATGCAATTCCATCGGTTAGCATACATTGTAAGAGGGTGTAACGTAAATCAATGGAAGAGCCGTGTCGTTAAGCATGCGATAGTTTTTGTCCACCACACATGCTCCAGGGGCAGGTCTCCCTCACTAACCTTAAATGCCAGCTATTTATTTTTCTTATTTTTTTTTGACCTAGAATTTTTCCCTCTAACCTTCTGCCTCTAACCTGAAAAAATAATGACAATTTTATATATATATCTTAAAGAAGCAGTAGGGAAATTCGCTACTGCTATTGTGGTCAGCGCTCAATATAATGAATAGCTCCGCTCTGGAACGATTGCCACAACCTATGCTCCAGGAGCATGAGTGCTGGTCAAAATCTCACACTTGCGTGTAAACACAGCTTTGTTCTGAGCTCTGCTTGCTACTCACGATTCATCGTAAGCGATGGGAATTCAAGCGATTTTTTCACATTTCTTGCACACTTATGAAGCCGGGAATTATAATTACCAATCTACAGAGATTAAGGAACCTATTCAACCAACATTTATCGCTATATTGGCGAAATTCAACACAGGAGAAGAGGAGCGATTTGGGGTTCCTTTACATTGGAAGATGCATAGCGCAACAAGACTTACACAATCACCTACGTCACACGAATTTGCCAAGGTCAGAGAAGGAAAGCCTGAGCGTATTTTTGGGCGTAAAATCGCAACGAAATATAGGGTTAGTTTTTGGTTTATAGCGGCTATATTACACGATTATTTTTTTTGGAAATGACATTTTTGGCATCCTGAAGTCATAAGCATTCGATTGGTATATAACTTAAAATATGCCGTCCGAGCATTGAGGATCACCTTTAATAAGCATTACAGCCTTGGAAGAATAACTCTTCTTACAATACACTTACAATTAATCTTAACTTTTATGAAACAGGGCCCTGATTATGCAACCAAATATTGTGCAACCAGCATTATTATTTTCGGCTCCTGTACTATTAGACAAACAATTTGACACCATTTTTCGTAATATACGGATAAATCTAAATTGTTACCCATGTAACCTTGAACCTATTTTGCCACAAAACTACTAAAATACACACTTCAGATTAGGCTAACGGTCTGGACAGGCAAAATGTCTGAACAGATAACTGCTTCCAACCGCCTTAAATCCAGAGTGTTTCTTAGGCAAAGTCCACCTCTTGAAACAGTCTCTAGGGAGTTTAAGAGAGTCGACTTGTAGAAAGACCCAGGACTTGCTATCAACCAAGTAACATCTTGGTATGGAACTGGTGAGCATCTCACACCCGGAGCTGACTCCTCATCATGCTCATGCGTTGATTGGCGATGCCTCAATAGATGAGAACCAGAATTGGCCGATCTAAGGTTTCCTTGCAGAGTGGACTACCTGGAAGCAGATCTAGGACACAACCTGTGGTAGTGGAAACCAACAACACAGAACAGGTGGAACAGCTCTTTCCAGCCGATTTCAATGCTTATCGCAAGGACAGACCAGGTAACTTAGGAGAGGTGGTTGTTCTTCTGTCCACTCCGTAACGATCTAATTGGTACTCACCAAATTGTACTGGAAAGATTGCGAGATTATATGGGTGCGTATCCAGATGTTGGTCATAAAGATGTACTAATTGGATCATTTTACAGAAGTGCCTGACAATAAGGACCAGAGTACCTCGAGGAAAATTAAGATCATCCCTAGGACGTCATATTAACATCAGCAAGGGTTACTACTAATGCCTAGTTGGGACTTTACCCGAGTGATATGATTGGGAGTCCCGCAGTGTTCGCCCAGGATCAAGTAAGAAAGCTTTCTGTGAGCAACTGCTTGATATAGCGGACAATTTAATTTAGGCAAATGGTCACGGAACCGACGCATGAGGATAGGATTTTAGACCTTCTTTCTCAACTAACAACCCAACGCTTGTTGCAAGAGCTATTATATCCCGGATCAGTGACCACGATGGGATCACTTTGGTAGATCTTCTTCTCATCCCAGGCGCAAGTCACACCAAACATAGAAAGATTCCTAGATATGATAAAGCTAAAGTGCGGGGCCTGAAAAAAGACCTGTCAGACCTGAGTAACCAAAATTACCAGCAATGCACCTCAAGATGATGAGAAGATTGGGTACCTTAAAAATCGGATCTTTAGTGGTATGGATAAGCATATCCCTTTCAAACATTCCTCTAAGAAAAATGCCACTCCACGGATCTCTCACAGGATCAAAAGGTTATTAGGAAAAAAAGCAAAGAGAATTTAAGCGTTGCAAGACTACGGTTCAGAGATGCATAAAACAAAAGATCCAAAAACATGAGAAAGGCTGTTCAAAAAGAAACAAAGAACTCATACTGGAAATGGGTACGTTCATCTTGCATGGAATCACACCAAACAATTCTGGAATTTTGTTAAAAACTAGGAAAGATAGTTTGGTTATTCCAGCTCTCAGAAATATGGCCATTGTGAATTAAGTTCTGATAGCAAGAACAAAGAAGAAATTGAATAGCCAGTTTGAATCTGTGTTCACAACGAAAAACCATGCCAACCTTTCCCCAGCCCTCACAATATCCACAAATGCCAGACAGACCTTCGTTATCGCCAAGAGGGGTGTTGTTAAAATGTTGCAGAAAGTGATGAAAACAAAGCTTCGGCCCGGATGGTACCTAGTGAGCGCAAAATGCTAAGATCAATGCTACAGAACTGTCACCAGCTCTGACTCATATTTTTAATAAGTCTTTATTGTCCGTGATCTTCCTGCAGATGGACTTTACAGACCAGAATCAGCCCAATATTTAAAAAGGGCGACCAAGCCACTGCAGCTAATTATCGCTCTGTGTCCTTAACTCCTATCAGTTGCAAGAACTATTTGAACCATATTATAAATAGTAAAATCATGCATCACTTTAGTAAATACAATAATTATGACAGACCGGCAACATGGGGTTTAGATCACAGCCTTCCTGCGAATCACAACCCATTTTAACAACCGATGACCTTGCAAAATCCTTGGATAAAAACGACCCTGTTGATATGATCATCATGGATTTTAAGCAAGGTTTTCGATTGTGTCCTCACAACAGATTATTGTACAAGATGAAATGTTTTGTTTTAAATCACCGGAAGGGACACACACTTGGGAGATATCTAATTTCTTTACTAAACGGAAACAGAGAGGTGTCGTGGATGGAGGGAGAATCATTCACATTCGGGTGCAGGTTAGCATAAGGGCGTTCCGCAAAGGCACCGACTCGGCCCAGGATTATTCTGGCATACATAAACGACCTCCCAATAACATCTCATCGAGGTTCGTTTATTTGCCGATGATTGTGTATGTATCGTCCCATCCACGACAAATCTGATGTTTCTTGTTTACAGGCCGACTGATACATTGTACACCTGGCAGGACATTTGGCAAATGTTGAATTCAACTCCAAAAATGCTATGTCCTTTAAACTCACTCATGCCAGGTACGCAACTACACATCACTATAAATTGGAAAACCGTTTTACAAGAAAATGCATCACATTCATTACTTAGGGGTACACACTAACAATAGTCTCAAATGGGATGACCACATAAATCACTGTATCAAAAGCCAAAAGAGTACGGACTTAACCTTATATGCAGGAACCTACACCCATACAACTGAGCTTAAGGCAACGGGTTATAAAAACCTTGGTCCGGCTCTCAGTGAGAATACTCAAGTACAGTGTGGGATCACATTAACAAGGATCTCAACCAGAAATTGGAAAAGGGTTCAGCAGCGGGCGGCCAGAGATTTTGCTTGTATCAACTACCGAGCGGGAAGAGCAGCGTGACTAAAATGTCCGCGCCACTGAACTGAAGGATAAGTTAGAACTACGTAGACATGCTGCAAGATTGACCCTTCTCTATAAAATATTAATACGACCAGGTTGCCAGTCCTTCGAGAAGTTTCTCACACCAGCCATCCGTCCTACCGTCTACCAATAATAAATCATACCGGAGACCAAGTGCAAGCAAGGACTGTACAAAACCTCCCTTTTGCCAAAGACAATATATCAATGGAATAGACTACCAGACTCGCTTAACAACATCCCTACCACCGAAGTATTCAAAGAAGAAGTAACAAACAACCTGAAACAACAAATCGCATCTTCTAGAAAGCTTTTCAGCGCACCACTACACCCTCCTGGTTTGCTTCGAAGGAAGTTTGGCAGAGTACAAAGTCAAAGTCAAAGTCAAAGCCCACTGCTGGAGCAACAATGCAAACAGAGAAGACCTGCTGAATTCAGTGAAGCAACGTTGTACCCATCTCTGGCTGGATATATTTGAGAACCACTGTGTTGGAACACGATAAGAAGAAGCAACGGTGCCGTTTTCTAATCCTTGAATGTTGATGAACATTCCACTGTATACTTTCCTGGACGTTCATTTGACCATTTGGTAAAGCTTTGATATGTTGTTTTAAACGCTTCTTCGAGAAAATGAATTCGTGTTGTCAAATAGTTTTGAGTTACTTCATTTTAAGCCAGTTTTTTCTATTTTAAGTACCTAACAGTGTTTTGGATTAATATCTTGGTCATGTTTTTATTGCAGTTTGCTCGTGAATGATCATTTGGACAAATTGGCTTTCACAATAGGAAATCTTTATGAAAAGACAGAGTTTCTGCAAGAAGAAGTACATCAACTGCAAGGTAGTATTATCTTTTTATATTATATAACATAAAAAACCAGTGGTTTTTAAGATTGCTTCTTTGATGTCCCAAATCGTTAGAAAGCCATCAAATGTCATTGACCTAAGACTAGAGTCCTTTGAGTCCTTTAAATGCATTGTTCATGCCGATTCCAAATATGGTTTAAAATGCATAATCTTGATTTTGTTTTGAATATTAAAAATGGCAAACTCTGCCAAGAATGTCTAAATGCACTTTTCAAGTTGTCGTTATTGCCATCGTCGATGTTGTTGTTATTATTGTTCTTCTACTCTTTCAATCTTAACAGAATATTTTACGCATGATCTCTTTTACAGAAACCAAGAAATCCAGGTTGGCCAGGTTAGCAAGACAAAAATTTCCGGAAATTTACGTGCTGATTACGATCCCAATGCAGCACTGGAAGCCACCAAAAATACAAAGAAAGGAAAGAATAAAAAGAAAGAAACAGGTAAGATCAGAATAATCAAGTCAATGTTTTGTTGCAATCAGACGTCTTTGCTGTTAGGTTAGGTTGTTTGAGATAAATATGATATAGTGTATTTTATTGCAGAAAATGATGAGGTCACCGTTTTATCCGTGGTTGAGCAACTGAAGGACAAAATCCACTTACCGCCAACCACATCGCCAGTAGATATTACTAATGATGACTGGGTTCTTGGAAGATTGAATGAGTTTCAAAACAGTCAGGTATACAAGTTTGTTCTATTGTTTTTTCAATTTAATTCATCTCAACAGTATGATGTTATATGACCGTAACAGAGTTAAAAGTTTAATCAAATTACAATGATTGAAGTGTGAATGCTACATTGATACACATACCGTAAAAAGCGTGACATAAACGTAGCAGATTGGAAGGTGTACAATTCTTCTCTATGTATCGGCCGATGGACATATTTATAAAGGTTGAATATTTCTATTATACTATGCTCGTCAATAATTCTACACGTACTTGCAACTCACAAAATCTAAATTGCCTTTTTAAAACTACAAAATTTTGCCTTTGTGATCATTGTCGCATTATCTTAATGTCTTATTCTAATTAATTAGCTGGAAGACACGCCATCAATGAAAACACTGACATTGCGTCTTGGTCGTACAGAGGAAAAACTGCGAAATGCTAAAGAGCGAATGGACGAATTATTACGTAAGTGGTATTAACTCCAGGAATAAAACGTTATACCGTTGAAGAATATCTTCCAAGCGTTTTGAGGCTACTTCCAATGGCATGTATTAACGAAATGACAGATCTATCAACATACCAATGCATATTCACTACGAGCTAATAAAATCTCAATTCCCATGGCACAGTTCAATAGCTTTCATTCACCAGTGTATTGAACAAATGCACACCCTGGATTTCTAGTATGATTTATGATACCCAGAACATAATGGTCAGCTGTTGTTAACATGTGCCAATCCAAGGTTACTGAACTGAGCCCTTGGTAGATTAGCATACCTTACCTCATTGTGATTACACAATAAATATCTCTCTCTCTCTCTCTGATTACCATGCAATTAAAATATCTTGTTAATGAAAGAATGTAATTGTATATTTTTTCTCTTGCACAGATGAAAAAGAAGTAGTTTCTGTGATGGGCAAAAATCTACAAAACCAGGAAATGTCCACAAGGCCAGCTGGCAAAGAAGAATTCCGCCGAAAACAATCGCGTCTCTACCAGGATATCAACCCGCTAAATGTATGTAATAGGGGGACGTCGTCATGGGCAAAAATACTAAATAATGAAGTCAAATTGTTTTAAATCTGATGTCTGTTTGGCAGAATCTCAAAATATATCTTAAGTTTACAGCGAGGGTGGATTAATCTCTCTTTTTGTTCGTCAATTTATTTCATATGTATTATAGATGCATGGTATTGATATCGGCGATGTGGAACCCCTTATGCGCCAAGTGAACAGATACCTAATTACAGAAAAGGAGTGTCAATATGTATACCATGTAAGTAGTATTTGTAGTAGAAGTTAATTCATTATTTTTGAGTATTGCTAAAATTTGTTTCAAATGTATAGCTACCCTAATAATTTCATCATTAACTGCATCGCTATCAGGAATTCACATTTCCAATTCACTCAGTTCTTTTTAAATCTACAATTTGCAGGTTCTAGAACTTCCTCAAAGACACCAGTTGGACTTTAAACTATTTACAGTTGTAGCGGCACTCTCAGAAAAGGTTTCAAACTTGGAGTAAGTTCAAAATTATTTTGAGGCATATTGAGCGATTTTCGAAGAAAGTAATTTCATCAACTTTGAATACAATTTATAGATTATTTAAGTGTCTATCACAACGAAACGTTAAGGCATTACTTAGTATTCTGGATTATTTATGGTCAGAACATTTCGACGGGTTGATAGACAGAAGGGTTCAACTCACTCAGCACTTTTGGCCATTTTGAGATTTTGGGTACCCTATAAAATCAGTATTACCCATATATACCAACAGAAAGTCCTAACCTCTGAGTATGGCGAAGAAAGAGACAAGGAAGCACAACGATCCACTTGCTGACCAATCCATCTGCCGCCCTCCCTATAATGCAATTGTTATTCATATTCTCAAAAAGTGGCCCTCGGAAAATCCTAGTCCGATTTTTTCGTTGGAGAAAATTCGCAATTCGTGGTTGTTTCTTCATTGCCGAAGTAATCCCGGGTTTTCGGGAATCAGCGAATCAGCACGCGATGCATTTGGAAGAAAATAATCAACATATATAGCGGCTTAATGGAAACCGATCAACACGCCCGGGGAGTTCTGGATTTTGGTCGGACCATGATCGTTCAAAAAAAAGAGGGACTAGCTGCAAAGCAGGGACTACCGCTATCAAATTCACAATTAATCAAGTTCTAGTTCCGCTAAGGATACATATTCAGTTGTGATTGTGGACTGAGTCAAGGATACAAATAGGAAAAAGTAACCTAAGCATATCAGCAAAATAACCATAAGTGTGTGATTTTTCTTGCAGTAGCACAAGTGTCATTTTTTTTGTATAGTACTATTTTAATGTGTATCTTTTTGCATGTATTGAGATGGGTTTCCGGAAGGGATATAATCTCACTCAAATTAGTCCAGTTAGGGGTATATTTTCACTGAAAACTAGTACAATTTCACCAAAACTGGTCCCATTCGGGCCGGGCATATTTTAACTGAAATTTGTTCCGTTAGGGGTCACTTTCAGAAACCCTGGTTAGAACGAGCATGGCTACCCAACGAAAATCAAGGACCCCTCCCCCGGTCAACACGTTCCAAATTTAGTCAAATTCATCCTTTAATTTCTCACACTGGGCAGTCTTGGGCACAACACCATTTAGGTGTTGTCTTGACACACAGCGCCGGCCATTGTTGAATATTGGCCAAACCTTGGCAAATCTTCACTGCGCTAGGGAGCTATCAACCCACATCCTAGTCGGCTGAGCGTGGGAAATTCCACGTACACACAGTGTCAGATAGCGTTGATTCTGGATTTTTTGTCATTGCGGTACACTGGAGATGGCGCAAAAAATACTTAGCATATTCGTAATGATTTACGCACCTAAAATATCTGACATCTCTAACTATTGTCCAGTTAGCTGACTGAGTTTATAATATAGGTGTATTTTTGGAAAAAGACGAAAAGGGCGTAAAAAAATACGATCCAACAAGAATTTTCTGACCTTATCAGCTGGCTCAATTGTCGATTGCTGCTGTCAAGTTATGCCACAAGCCAGGCTTACAAAAACGAGTGAGCTAAGGGGTCTTTTTGTCAGGGACTCGTTCTAAATATGGGGCCCTATTTCACAAGAGTTAGATTAATCTTAAAGGACTTAAGAGAGTTCTTTTCGGAGGGTATTAATAATTTTATGCCAATTTAAGAGAACTTTGGAAGAATTGTCTTACGTGAGATTTATGAAGTTCAATCCAGATGTGGAGATACCTTGGCGCATTTGATTAATTTAACCTTATGACAGCCTACCAATTCTTATTAAAGAAACGTTACAGGCGTGCAAAAAGGAATTACTTTCTTTTAAAATTGACTTAAGATTAATCTTAACCTTTGTGAAAATAGGCCAGATCGACCACCTGATTCGTGTGATTCGCGATATCCAAGGTACCGCGAAAGCGTTTTTCATTCCTTGTTCAAGTTAATAGCAGAGCCTTTAACACAGCGTTTGGCTGTAGGAGTCACATGACGTAGCGCATGTCTAAGAATAGCCGGCCAAATAGCGATGCGGATACGGAAAAGGTGGCGCTGTGTCCCTAGCAGTACTGATGCTATGGGAGCGTAATGTGCCCTAAAGCTTGAACGCAATTTCGAAACACGCTAGTTAACGAAAACAGCAACACAATTCCACACCGGAGACGCCGGAACATGTTGTAATAGGCAATTAATTTTACACTTTTAGGGGTCGTACATGGAGTTTTCAAGAAATCTCCATTAAGAGGCTCGCCGATCATCGATTGCGGGCAGAGAGATTACGTTAAAAGGGTCGTGTTGAAGCCTTCCTTTTGTGCGGGTGAATGGATAAATAGATTAAAGATCGATGTTGTAATTCGTGGTCTCCTCTTAATCTTTCCTTCCCATGCTCCGTTCGCATTTGTTTGTGTTATGGACCTTCTATTAGTCAACCTCGTTGGTACTGACCCCGCCCTTATTGTCCCTTTTCAAAGTAATTTCTAAGAATCTTATAATAAATTAATCTTAAAAAGTGTTGTATTTTAAATGATGACATATGCATTTCGTTTAAGTTCAATGTACTTGTTCAAAACGCACACACCAGGGCCCTTGCTTATAATTACATTACATGGGCCATTGCGTTTCAAATCAGGGCTTCTCCTGGAAAAGATTGACTCTCATTGGTATTTTGAGTATGAACAAGAATTTATAAAGCTCGGTCAGCTATAGTTTTTGAATAATAAAGGACACCCCGCAAAGAAACTGGAACATCCCGAGACGACGGTGGCACCAGCAGAGCCGCGCGCAAAAAAACGCAGGTCATGGGGTTCGTTCGCGAAAGCATTCGTAAGACGGAACGTAGCCCGAGGGCGACGTAAGATACTACTAAGATTTTTTTACGCGTTCGTGAAACTGAGCTAGGCTACGGGTGTCCTACGGAGTAACCAATTTACGATTAAAACTACGTGTGGTCATGAGTACACGTACACACCCCGTAGTGTGGGAAATGTGAACAATCTTAATTTTTCCATTACAAATGCTTTGTCCATGCATAATAAATCACTGTGTGAAAGTGCTAAGCTCAATTGTGTCCTTCATAAGAAAATCTCAATGAATGGTAATAAATTCCACATCTGGCATTTTGGTTATACAGTAGGCCTTCCTATTGTACTACACAATCTCAGATATTTACTATATCACAAAACCTTTCCATCTCACCTTTGTGGGGAATTGAGTATTTTAGATGATTAATTAGCCTCGTCTACCTGAGCATTTGTTTGTAACAAACCCCCCGTTATTTTGTCGTTACTGACCCCGATTCCTGTAAATTTGGTACCAACGGCATAGCTTAGAGTTTCTTCCTTCTATTCATTGGTACCAAAATAAGTACTAACAATCCCATATGACGTTACCTTGACGTCATATGTTGATGAAAAGTACGAAAATACTGGATTAAGGGTTGAAAATTGATATTTCGAAAATTTTTATGCG
>JAMKCH010021465.1:0-45972 GCA_023653785.1 Ophioderma brevispina
ACATGTGTTAAGTTATAAAAGGATGATTCAGTGTAGCTCAATGACGTAAATATCACCCAGACCCGAAGATTCTCCGAGCGGCGTAACCAAAATCTAGGTGCCCAAAGTATTATAGGAGCATACTTCATTATCATACTAGTTTTGGGCACCACCACCATATTTGGTTTCCGTATCGTCGTATTTGGAAAGTCCTTATGCATCATTTTATGAGACAGGCGCTAGTATTTTACGTTTCGTCACACATTGTGAGTGAGAACCACAATAACAACTGATGCCCCATGCTATCTCACGGACTCAAATATCTCTTTTCCTAGAGCAAACTTAACATGTCATCGGGAGACTTTTTGTGCATTAGGGATGGAGGAATCTTTTTAGATCATAGTTTCTTTCACTCGATTGGTTTGGTTTCGCATAATTATTGGCGAAAAATCGGCCGATAGACCAATGGGAACACTGGGGAATGCAACATCTGGTAACATAACGAGTGACGCACAGATTTTTATATGCGTGTGCTTGCGCCTCAACAGTGACGACACACGCGTGCTTACGGGCAACAACCACGGCGCGCAGTGTGTGAGAGAAAAACGGTTACGGGCTTGGGCTATAATTCCATAATACACGCGATTCTCCTCTTGGTTTAAATATTCCCAGCTCTTGGTTTAGCTAAAGTTCAAAAGCATAAAATTTTGGCTCAAGTTAAAAGGGATAAGCAGCAATAATGTGAAAGGATAAAAATTGTAGAAACTAGTGCATTCCCCCATGTGTGACCTTTGACCTATGTGTGTGACCTTTGACTTCAGATTAGTTCTGTTTTTCTGTTCTCAGGTCTGTGGTGTTTTGACCACATTTGGTGGTCCTGGGGGCATTTCTACACAAATAGACCTCATAGATGACCTTTGAGCTTTTGGGTCCACTCTGAAACCCTGCTAACAACATCAAGCACCCGTTTGATCTTACGCGATTTTTCAGCTGCGTGAAATCGCGGCGATTTTTTTTGTCTCGCGAATGTCAGCGATTTATCGCGCAAAGTCGCGAGGCCCGCCGGCGATTCCAGATTTTTCTCGCCACGTTACAGCGAGACGAGTTCAGCGGGAACGCTGAAGTTAAAATGAGTTTCCTTTTGCCGATTCTCGATGACGATTTTGTTACGTTTTCATCAATCGAAGTCTTCATTTGGCCCACGTGAATGCAGTCCAAGGCGAACATCCCCCAATCGAATTGGGTAAAATGCACATGCATCATGGCAATCTGAGTTACGAGTCAAATAAGGCCAATAGAGGAGGTGGCAAAATACCCCCACCACCATGACCACAAAGATCCGACGACCAGGGACAGCATTAAGAAAAAGAATTTGTGGGAGGCGATATCCTCTACCTTACTAAATTTTGAGGGCTATAATGGAGGCAAGAAGCTTATTATTATAGTTCATATTTTTAGCCTTGTCAGTGTCTTACCACCCTCGTTGTACCCATCTCTGGCTAGAACATATTTGACACCCACTTGTTTGGACACGATAAGAGAAGAAGAAGGCCTATGTCGTATCATACTATGATAATGGCCTCTAAGCAAAAGCCACAAAATAGAACCCTTTATCCACCGTCAAAAAGCATATGATCTAGCACGAGGAGGACCATCTGGCATAGCAAATGAAATTTTCTATGCTATATTTTCCCCCAACCTGCCCCAACATGTGATATTTTTGCAGCAAACTGCGGGCCAACCTATCTTGAAATAATAAAAAATGGCTAAATCACTTTATCCACATCACTTGTTACGTCTTGTATACCCATTGGTACTAAATTGCGAGTTGGAAATAATTGCGTGAATATACGCACAAGCCTTATAATTAGTCAACAAGACCAGTCTTGCACTACACTGGCAATACCATGAGGTTCGCGGGCAACTTTTTTCCAGCTTACGACAGCGAGAGAAATCGCGTAAGATGGCGTGAAATCGCTGCGAATCGGGGCAAAATCGCGGCGATTTCTCGCAGCTGAAAATCCGCGTCAAGTATCAACCGGGCTTCAGACTGTCCTCCCGTACCTTCATGCCAAATATCAGCCCATAGTCAAAGCATAACGAAACGCATAGCGGACAGACAGATTTCACAGACAATTCTTATTTTTTTTAGTATAATAGATTAGCTTATAAATTGGGGCAAGTGTGTAACATAGCATAACAATACTTTCAAATGCACAAAAAGAATCATCAAATAAAGTTTTAAAACAATGTGGTTCTTGAACCAAGTCATCCTTGGCATCTCCATTGCATAAATGTTTTAATATAGTCGCACATGTACCCTTCAAAGGGAGGATGACAGAATGCCCTCTCAGCCAGCCACATAACCTAACCTTTGAACCCCCAATCTGTGTACACCTCATTATGGACCTAGGGTCAGTGCTATACTAACCAAGCTTGGTCTCGTAACATTTAATTTGGGTGGCAGAAAAAGAAATTGAAGATTTTCAAGAATGCCCCTTTAATCAGCCCACACGACACAATCAACAGGGTTAAGATTGTTTTGGGGAAGGGGTGTAAATATTAGCTCATATAACCAATTCATTTTTCAAACAGTATTAAAGATAATGCTGTTACCTACACTTTTACAACAGGAATTTTTTTCCATGAAAAACTTGACAATTTATTGCGGTTTATCTATCTGACAGGTTTACAACCTATACAAAATGTGCTCCCCAAACAGTTCCGATACCACTTATAATTTATTAATTGCAAATAACGATATCAATTTCAATCAGGTGTTATTCCTTGGCTCAATGTGTTCTGAGCATATGGGTTCCCCATCTGCATCTTACTGATTAATTATTCACTTGCAGATAGACTAAAGGCAATGAAGTCCAAATTTGGACAACCCACTTTAAAACATTCATTCAAATGGTTGTGACCTGATCGACATTGTGTCCCTGCTTACTCCATCCAAAAATGAGATTTTGGTTTCAGAAGAAATTCATATTTTGTTTCTTACCCAAGGTGAAATTTATAGACCATGAAATGGTTCCTTTTGATCATTATGACATTTCCAATGTGGTCGACCACATTATTAACACTCTCTGGTCCCATGGGCCAATTTCGTAGCACATTTTGTGCTTCAAATTTAAAGAAGATGCGTACCATGATACGGCCACATTAATTAACACGCGCTGTCCCATGGGCCAATTTATGTACAACATTTGTGCTTCACATGTTAAAGAAGAATGCGTACCATGATAGGCCACATTAATTAACATCGATGTCCCATGGTCCATTTTAGTATCATACACACATTTATTGTGCTTCAAATGTTAAAGAAGATCGTACCATGAAGGCCACATTAATTAACACGCGCTGTCACATGGGGCCATTTAGTACACATTTGTGCTTCAAATGTTAAAGAAGATGCGTACCATGATAGGCCACATTAATTAACACGCGCTTGTCCCATGGGCCAATTTAGTACAATTTGTGCTTCAAATGTTAAAGAAAGATGGCGTACCATGATAGGCCCAAATTAATAACATGCGCTGTCACATGGGCAAATTTTAGTAAGCACCATTTGTGCTTCAAATGTAAAGAAGTGGCTACCATGATAGGCCAAATTAATTAACACGCGCTGGTCACATGGGAGCCAATTAGTACACATTTGTAATTCAAATGTTCTTAAAGAAAGTGGGCGTACCATGATAGGCCACATTAATTAAACACGCACGTCCCATGGGCCAATTAGTTACACATTTGTACTCAAAAATGTTAAAGAAAGATGCGGACCATGATAGGCCACATTAATTAAAAGCACTGTCCATGGGCCAATCCAAACGGCGGACGATTCAACTCAAAATTTTTTGTTTTTTTTTGGGATCATCATATGAAAAAATAATATGAAAAATCAAACCACGATCAAGACAGCCACCTTTAAAATATCTTAACTTAAAATGTCGCAACGAAATTCTAAGTCAAAAAAAAATAAGGAAAAAAACACTGGGTAGGATTGTGCATATGCACAGAAGATCTTGTCATTTTGAAGCAGCCAAATTGCTTTGTGACAGTTTTAATTTAAGGAACCACACAAAATAGAATACATGCAGGCAAATATGACATGTTGATGGTGGTCCTAATGGAACTTTTGTGATTTTTCTTTTGAGTCAATGAGAACAAGGTAGGACTACTGGTAGGGCTGAAGACCAGGGAGGGCGGCAATGACCTAAATTGGCAGTTTGGGTATGTTTGGCCGTTCAAGACTACCAGTTCGCGCCTCTTTTCCAGTTCTTTAGACCCCCTGTTCAACTATGTTTTAGTTCTTAAGACCCCTACTTTGCCACTTCTTCAGCTCTTAAAGCTCTAATTTGTCCCCAAATGCCCGTCCCCAGTCCATAAAATTGACCAAAAATTAAGTCTGAGACCCTACTTCGCCACAACATGCATTTCACAACTCCTCCAAATTCAGCACTTTTGAGTTGCATACCCCATACCCAACTAAAGTTGGGGGGGTGGGGCTAAAGAGGGCTCAAGCTTTCAATATTTAGAAGCTAATGCAGTGAAGTTAAAAAGAATCGCTGCAAGTTAGGGTGAATTTCACCCACATAAAACTACATTGAAGGAGTCTAGCCCAACACTATGAAAGAGAGATGGGAGCACTGAGGAGTCTTGATAAGGTAAGGTTAACTTAAATCTGGTTTTGTCCCGCTAACAGGGGTGACCAGATTCACCCGTATTCGCAACACTACTGCTGTGTGAGGAATTTATTGGAGCTAAGATAATTGACCGGATGACCTCTGATGTCACTGTTGCGGATGACACTCAACACTAGCTCTCCAGAGCCAATGCCCTTATAGTAATCTTCTTTTTAGTTCTAACCAGTGTAACTACTACCCTCCCTCAATTTGATTTCTTAGAAACCTAATGGGAGTGAACGGTTTCCACAGGAACCCATATCATCAATGTTTGTCACTACAACTTTTAATTACCTATCGACCTGATCCTTCATATAAGTAGTGTACTGCTTCCCCATACGACACCAGCAGTCCGCCGTCCGTCAGTCGATGCGTGTCCACCTCCACGCATGAATCGTTCATACTGAGGAAGTATTACGTGGGTCCCTGCCGCGTGACTTGCACCATGTACTTGTCAATGTCCGTTGATCACTTCCACATCTCGAGTGTTGCTTAGAGTGTTTTGGCTGGTAACACCTGTCCTCTGTTGACAGCAAACAAATGGACACGATGAAAGTGTGTGTGCATTAATCGTAGCCCTCAAACTGACCAGGCCACAAGAGCTAAACCACTGCACCTATGCACAATACACAGGGCAAGGGCCCTGTGGCAGCAGTATTGCTGCCCTGTGTGTGGTTGTGAAAGTGCTTTTTGGGTGGTTATCATAGTTTGTACATTAAAACCTCAAGGCTTTTGAAGTGGGAACCCACTTCCACTCATACTTTTTGATTCAACCGATAGATGGTACCGTTCAGAATTACGGGACTCGTGCCCCTGTTAATATCTTGATTGTCCTGATTTTGGCAATTTTTTTCAAAGTGTCATATATGATCCAAATCTAGGACATCTACTGATCACAAAAAGTACCAAGATTTTCATTTTGGCACATTAACCAGTCAACAAAACTGGCCAAGTTGCACAAATTAAAGGCCTACGTACCTAATTAGTTTCTAAAAGTGTTAAAATGGACTATTTTGCCTCAATATATTTTCTTTCATTTTGGGTTACTTTTTAAACCAATTTCTACAAGCCAAGTACTTGGAAGTCCTTAAAGTCCGTGTCTCTCCAATTTTAAAATTACTACAAAAAACTGTTTAATATGTTCATTTTGATGTAGGTGCAGATACCTTAAATGTCAAAGAATGGAAAGGTTTGGAAAAGAACGAAATATTACAATAGCCTAATTTGGATGGATTTTGGTAAAAATGGCCTTTTTGTAGTGGAAAAATATGACATCACTAGTTGTTCAAAATGTTACTTTAATTTGAAATTAAAGTATCATGCTTTGGTACCTTATGTAAAATATGTATTACAGTATTAGAAATGAGTGCAAGCATATTTGAGATGTCTAATTAAAGAAATAGGCATCGATAAAATCACTACTTTGTGCTGTATTTCTTTATTTGTCAGTTTGGTCCAAAAAAGACAAGTTTGCGATATTCTTTTGTTCATAACTCATGAACCCCTTGCCCGATTTTCAAATTCAAATGTTTTTTAAAGCATTCAATGAGTTCATTCAACATGAGTTAAACAAGAATGATCTAAAATCAAATTTAAATTTTGGTGTGACCGCCCTAGTAATAGTCTAGAATATACTTTCTATGTGGCAGAAAAAACAGTATGGTCCCCACACAAGGCATACAAAGTCTGTATGTGTGTGTGGTATTGTATGACATAGTAATTACGAGGGCCTAACACAAAAGGAATTCTTTCAACCAAAGGTCCTTGGAAGTAGAGCAAAAGTCCTTAGAAGTATAAAAATACTGCAAGTAAACTTGCATCACCCCCCTGGCAAGATGGCAGTATGGAAAATTGACCTCAGATGACCCTTGACCTTGGTCCATGACCTGACATCCTGCTCATATGAGGGAACCCTATTGCACCTTAACCCCAATTTGGCTTTCAATCAGACGTCAAACTTTTTGAGGAGACCTGAAAAACGAAAACCTAACCTTGGTTAGAAAGCTAATTCAACTGGAACACACACACATACATACGGACATGCGCACCTCGCAATATCCCCCTCTGCTTTTCAAGCCAGGGGGATAACAATGGGCTTTATTCCGTGTTTGGCTTTACTTGCAAGGACGTGGTTCCTTTGAAGTTCTTGGAAGTATAGATGAGGTGATAAGTTAGGCACCTGGTCTACTGACATGTATGAGGTGCGAAGAATATGCCCATATAGTTACAGCATTCAATAGCCTTATCACGCCTGATTGAGCGTGAATTTTAAAAGCACAAGCCTACAGGTGCTCACGCACACTGCCGGGCAGTGCTTTGTCTGTTGACCGGGAGTTGACTACATGTAACTCATCTATAGGTTATACAAAAATTTGTGTGTGTGTGTGTGAACTCATAGTGATATGCTTGCAATTAGGGTTTCTTCCATTAAGCCAATGGTGAATGATGACTAAAAAGTTACCACAAGTAAGCACTCTCCAAACATTTCAAAATTTGTACAGCAAATTAGCGTCAATCCAAACATTTCAAAATTTGTACAGCAAATTAGCGTCAATCCAAACATTTCAAAATTTGTACGGCACGTGGCTATGACATCCTGCTTTTGCAGTTTTGGTCTATTACAAATTGTCCACAACCATACGATGTAGAATCAAATCATAATAGTGCTATTCAATATTTATAACGTAACTTTAATCCACTAGAGTATTTATTTAAGCATTCGAAAGAATGCCCTTCTGGTAATTCAGATTGCGTTTTAATGCATCTGTTATGGTGGTTTGATTAATTGTAAATTGCTGGTGTGAGCTTCGCTCAAAACTCAATCTCTGTTTTATTTTAATATTATTTTCTACTAAAATAAAGATATAGAACGGAGGTATGTCTTCATAAAAAACTATAACAACACTTATAAAATATATTAGTTACTGTTCTTGCAAATAAATTGATTGTCAAAAGCTCTTTGGAGTGAAATGGAAATGCCCGCACACATATAAATCTCCCTATGCTTGCTGTACGACATAACTCCAGCTTTAACAAGTTGCCTGGTAAGGAGTTTGGGTCATATATCGCCTTTTGGCATCGTTCCAAGCCCCAAATCCGTTGAAAGTCCTCTGCAACCTGAAGTGTTGAATGCCCGGGATTATCACGCAGCAACACACGTCCCGTGAAGTAAGCGTTTTTATGCAAAATAAAAACATTCTTTAATCCCGAGCATGAAGTAAATGTGTGACATATATTTTGAGGTATTGCTGGTGCTAAACGCACTTAGATGTCGCATGGGTTCATTTTTTCAATAAAAATCAGGACTTTTTGGGTGAATTTCTCAAAAGGCCCTGGTTGAAACAAACTTTTTGGTTTAATTAGAAAGCTCCAGTGAGTGCGCAATTATAAAAAAATAACCGCACTGCAAAAATGTTTATTTTATAATGGATTTAATCTCAAAAACAACTTCAGTGACCGCCAATTTTTGTCTTAAATTGTTATTCATATCGATGAAACCATATTTATGCAAAATTGAAGAGAAAATTATGGTGGGAAATATATATGTCCCAAACCCCTTAAAGACATTCATAATGAAGAGCACAAATTGTGGATCTGGAGAATAAGTAATGTTTTCAACCTTAGCATGCAGACCCAGTCAAAACCAGGGGGGGTAGGACACGACCTGCTCGATTTGGGCATTAGGGAGTTCCAAACGTATTTGGGGAACTGCTACGTGCATTTAGTATAGCAGTCTCTGTCCTCAGTGACATTACAAAATCAACTCTATAAACCTTCGTTCAAAAGATCTTAGTAATATCATGATAATTTAGGAAAAAAATTATTAAAGTCAAAATCCGTCGAGGTTAGTGGATTAACATAGCTGCAAAAACAGTCGTTAACTTCCAAAACGGTCATTTAAGATTTAAAAATTCATGACCCGGCTAGTCCTTAGTCAAGTCTTTGTGTAACTGTTCGATATGAGTAAGAGCGCCCTCCTACGGTACGTCTTTAAAAAAGACTAGCACCCGGAAGTTGATGTCGTTTTGAATTCGCTGTTGCTGTTAGGTTGGCATCCCCCCCCCCCGGCAAAACAGACAAAGTAAAAACCTGTATACAGGGTGAGCCAGAAGAGATGTACTCTTAAAATATTTTATATAATCAAATGAGCAAAATATGATACTGTGAGAGATATAAACAAGTGCCTAATCAGCTTTCATTTTTTTAATTTAAATGTTTTGCTTCACTAAGTATCATCAAGATGGGGCTACAGGGATGGAAGGACTTTAAACATTTAACTGTAAACTTGACTCATAACTTAGATCTGAATTTTATTTTAATTAATAAGTGTCAACAAAGTGGCCAATGGGCAGCATCATACAAAACATTTGCTCGTAACTCAAAATGCACCATCAGAATCAACTGAAATGGTGGAAATAACCTTTTCTTGGTGACAAAAATGAAGGTGCTAGATCACGAAATGCACCTTTAATAATTTTACTATGCATTTTTTTAAAAGTATACAGTTCTTTTTGACCCACCCTGCATTCCCACGGGTTATGTTGCATATTACAGATATTTACTATTTTTTTTAAATTGTAATTTCTATTTTAATGGATGCTACTGCATATTCAGCTTATTTAATTAAGCTAATGACCCTTTAGGGATACTTGTCACTGATCTCTGTACATGGATTGGCAACCAGCACACATCTTGTTCTACCGAACACAATAGCATTCCAGAGACACCTGTTTAACAGAAGTTGTATCTTGGGTGCCGGTTTAGAGACATGCCAACCCATGCATGCGCAACTTCAAATACATTGAGTTCACCGGATGGTTTGATTCTGACTCTGTTTTGTCGTTTATCCACATTTATATAGGAACATGTTTTATGTAAATGACCGGCTTTAACCGCCTGCTAGGCTCTTTTGGGATTTTCCATATGCGACATGCTTTCAAGTTGGAGCCCGTTACCAATCCACTGTATAGAGATCAGCGCTACTCATTATCTCCTTATTCCTCAGCATTGTTTAGACAACATACTGCCCTATTCATCACTGCATGCAACAGTGTATTTACCCCCAACAATTACTTAAGATAGACAAGCGGATTCTCCACAAATGGCATAACCAAATCGAGGTGCCCAAAAAGTATAAATGAGCATACACCACTTCATTATCAAATTTGGGCTAATTTGGTTACGTATCGTCGTATTTGAAAGTCCCTTATGGCATATGAGTGAGGACACGCGGTATTTTACATTCGTCACACTTAGCGAGTGAAAACAACTGATGCCACATGCTATCACTCGGAATCAAATATCTCTTTCCTAAGCAAAATTAACAGGGTCATTGGGAGACTTAAGATGCAGGAATCTTTTTAGAGGCATGGTTTCTTCCATCGATTGGTTTTCGCATAATTATTGCAGAAAAATCAGCCAATCAGAAAATGGAACACTGGGGAAATGCAACACTGATAACATAACGTGTGACGCACAGATTTGTAGGTGCGTGTGCTTGTGCAGTAACAGCGATGACGGGCGGATGGTTGCGCAACGAGGATGGCGCGCGAGGTGTGAGAGAAATCGGTAACGTTTCTGGTTCTATTCAATAATTTGCCCTCTTGGTTTATATTCTAGCTCTGTGATTTACCCACACTCTGCTTACACTGCAGCTGTGAGATGTAATGTAACAGAGCATTTCTTTTAGTGATGGGCCTATTAGTTTTCATGTACAGTTCATGTTAATTTTTTTGGCAACAACCATAAGTGTATTTTTCTGGGGCCCACAAATCGGAAAAAATGTGATTTTTTTCCTGTGCACCTTCAGATTCAGGAAGTGACAAGTTTACTTAATGATCAAATATTTAAATTACTCCAGTGGTTTAAAAAACTTGCCAAATTGGTCTTCTGATCATGAGGATTTGAACCAGCTTCAACCATCTTCTTTGTCTCTTATTTTTAGAATAATTTTAAACATAGGTGACACCATTTTGACAACTGATATAAGTAGGGACATGCAAGAACTATTATTTCAGTAAAAATCAGACAAACCCATTGTGAGTTTTATGAGAATCTTGGCATTTAGGTCTACAAAGTGAGTGAGTTGTATGTTACAGTGCCCTCTATGGCCCCATTTCAAATAGAGATCTGTGTAAAACTAGGTTTCTAAGAAAAATCATATTTGCCCACAGTTAAATCTCAAAAAACTTGCCTGTATCTAGTGAAATGACTAATACAAATCAGTTGCCAAAACTTTGTCACTTTTGATATTTAAAAAAAAAAACATTCTGGTTTTGTCATAATAAATGAGACTTTGAAAGAGCTGTAATTGTGTCTGCCTGAACATGGCTACCTCCAATCAACTCACCTTTTTAGGTTGGCCTGGTAATTAGCAAAACTCTGCTTGATAGCAACATCAGCGATGTGAAGTGAGCCGCATATAACCCCCAACACAGCATCTGGTTTCTCAGCCTGTTTGAAATCAAACCAAAACAAATTAACTACATGACTTCATTGAGGAAAACATTACCCGTAACCATACACCTCAATCTGCAATGCACATAGATGATGTATACATGATTTATTGAAATAATAAAATATGCTTTAAACTGAAAATTTAAGCCCCTCCAAATTTACCTTGGAAACCAACCCCCTTGTTTGCTGTAACTGACCAACAACTTTGGACCAGGTAAGACACCCAAATTTTGGAAGGAGAAGGAACATGGGGAAAATCCCCTGTCACCCCCCAAAAAAAATGCATAAATTGCCAACTATAGCTAGTTGCTTTACTTTCTCTCTTAAAATTAACTTTTCCCATTGACCCCATCCCAGCCACCCAATGGTAGTCTTTGACAGGGACGCCTATACAAACCACAGCAGGAGTGCCAAAAATCTGTGTCATGTGCAATCGAAGCACAAGGTCAAGCAAAACAGGAGTTGTTTTACCGTGCAAGCATAATGTGTCTAAGTATGTCATCATTGTATGACAGAATTATCACCACTTAATTTTATTAATGACTGTTTTAGGATGCTACGTGACATTGTTGATGTCACCCGATATAAATAAACATTTTTTTGTTCGACCTCATCATTAGAGATGAATCAGTATTCTCAATATAATTGTTTGGAAAAAATATCTGAAAATTCAATGAAAAACAAAAAAACACAGAAAACAAGGCTTTGCTTACAAGCTTGGCACCCAAACTTTGAGAAGGCACAATCACATAAAATAAAGCCAAAATCAGTCATTTTTTTCCAAATTCAAAATGTCCATTTTGTGTATAAAGTGCTAGTGTTAGGTCATATCAACACCTTATATTACTGTTCTTGTGAAAAATGCTAAAGCATTTTAAAGCTGTCTTGAAGATGCCATTTATTAGTAAACATTGCGTTTAAATTGTCATTTCTTGACAAATATGGCGTGTTAAGCTTAGCCACTTACAGGGGTCTTTACTACAACCGATGCAACAGTGCAAAAATGGACTTTGAAAAATGAAAAATAGGGGGTGTGATTTGTTAACATTTTGAAGAAATCACTGGTAGTGGCTTTAATAAAATGATCACTAAGCAAAGCCCTGATAAAAAAAGTTTTATATAAGGCCAAAAAAAAAACAAGTTTGTCTCAGAAGAAATGTGAAAAATCGCTATGCAAATTGCGTTTTTTTTTTAATGCATTAGGTGGCCCACATTTTTCAATTTTTTGGCTGCTTCGCGGCCAAATTTCATTTTTTTCTGAAATTTTTTACAAAAAATTTAAAGTGAGTAAAACCTAAAAAAAAAATTATGCGGTCAAAAAGCAATTTTAAACATAATGCGCGCGGTCTTCTGAGACAAACTTGTTTTTTTTTCTTGGCCTAACACCCAAGTAGATCCTTGTCATTTGATTGGAGGATTATCGGTCACATGTCATTAAATAAATAATATATTGAATGCTTGTGTCACAAATTATAAAATTCATATCAGTTGTGCACAAGGCTCATTTGTTTGTGTTTAAAGGGTATTTCTGACCTTGGAATCCAAGAGACGTCGTAACAATTTAAATGCAGGGATCAATTAAATGATACATGCTCAGCTATGTATCATTTAATTAATCCCTGTGTATTACTTGAGTTTTGCAAAATCATAGGTTCTGTTAGAATTGTGCATACAGGTCTACCTCCTCTTTAATCTAGTTTTGAATTAGAAAATATTGCTTGATAGCAAACCAACATTTTCTGTCGATGTTTTGTGATTATGTGTACACCAACGTCAAAGTTAAAATTAAAGCGAAATGCCAGTCTAATATAATCTACGCTTCAACATATTATAAATTCATTTTTGTTTCAAATGAATGTCTTTCAGTCAGAAAAATGACCCTCTATTATTGATAACAAAGTAAAACGTTTATAATATCTCCGTATGATGCAGCCATTTTGATCGGCCCACGAGAAAAATAAAAATCACGATGGTATATAGTACATAGTGTGTCTTGAATAAGTAGCCAATGAATGATATAACCAAACTTTTCAGCTATATACTGTTCAAGAATCCGCCCCAGTTTTTAATCGATCGTTACTGCTTTTCTACTGGACACACTATGTAATCCGATTTTTCTGACCAGGAGTACCCTAGACATTCCATAGACACCTGTTTTATCTATTGACTTCTCAAGTCATACAACGTCATCAATGCCCGGCAACGTCACCAATGCCGAACATGGCGACCTCCATGGACACATGTATTAGGTAATTCTGCTAATAAGGCAATCTATATTGCAGTAGATATATTTCTTTAAGACCGCCAAGACAGTCTTCTAAAAATACTTAAAATTAGCTGTTAGTACACTTTAAGAATTTCTTGGCTGTTATAGCCTAAATGGATAATAATCTCGCCACTGTGAGAAATTCTGGACCAAAATTATGGAATTTCTGGACAATTATACCAAGACGTGTAAAAATATCTGAGGTTTTAACATTTAAAATCTTTACTTATAGCTGAATATGAATGAGTCTTGTTGGGGTATGTCTTGTTGTGTGTATTGTGTATTTTGTTTGGGTGGTAGGCTGAAACTTAGGTTTCGGGATTGACCTCATCTGGCCTTATTGACCTCTCGATCATCTCCTCAATATTGTTTTTTGTGTCTTTGTGAAGATTATGTGATGATATTGAAATAAAGTGATTGATTGATAATAATGTGTTCATGTAAGTTCAGTCGACTACAAGGAAAAACAATAGATCATGTCATGCGTGACGCTAATTTGGCAAGCAGATGCATAGATCATCTTATATTCTTTATACTTTGTTCATCCCTAATAGGCAAAACATACTGCACAGTAACCTTGCATATCACCCTGGCAAGATGGAGTATAGGAACATGACCTCAGATGACCTGACCTTGGTCAATGACCTTTGACATCTACCAATGGAGGAACCAATATTGCACCTTAACCCCAAGGCTGGATTGATTCAGCCCAAATTTATTGGTCAAGCTATGAGTTGCAAAAATATTGGGTGAGACACAGTCGAGCCCAATATTTTAAAACTCATAGCGAGACCAATAAATATTGGGCGCAAATCATCCAATGTTATCATTATCATGCGTAGGATCCGATATTATCGCGTACTGGACACCTCAAAGCATGATAATGGTTTAAATCGGACTTAAAGTTTTTGAAGGAGATGCAAAAAACAAAAACCTAACCAAACTGGAACACACACACATACATACGGACATGTGCACTCTCACAATATCCCCCTCTGCTTTTCAAGCCAGGGGGATAAAAAAAATGTTCAGATTTTGTTTATAAGCGAGTGAAATAATTCTGCTTCACACATGCCTCTTGCCACAAGCGTGCGCTGTGAGTACATCACGCAGTGCGTTTGCTGCGGTAACGATGCTTGTAGTTGTGGTCACATTATTCTATATCAATTTGTGGTGTGAAGAATCTTGCTTATTTAGTGACGAAAAAAAGTATAGTCTACTTGGCTAATGGAGAAACATTAAAGTCATGAGTTTAGCCGACTAATGGCCTAGATTGTCACTGTTAATTACGCCCACACTGCAAAAGGCAAACCCAACCATTTCGCATGTTGTTCTTGGGTTTGGATGATTTTAATTTTGATCAAGTTATAGGTTACTTTCTGGTATTGAGGAGGAAGAGGAGGACGGCGACGATGACGACAACAATGTGAATCAGAAGGTTGGAAGTTCAAATCCATCACAATAGACGATTTGCACGATCCCCATAATGCAACTTGTATTGTGCCCATTTCCATCCGGGAACTTGTACCAGCCTCAAGTTGGCTAAACACATACGGTTAAGGGCATAATGAGAAAACCAGAAAATTTAACCTATCTGTGATGTTGCACTATAGTTGTGTAATCGTCCGGCAGGTGACAAGTAGGGCACAGTTACGATCAAAAAATATCACATTTTGTCTTGATTCAAACTCACGAGATTGCCCTCGATTGTTTATTTTTCCTTATATATTCTTCTACATTTTTCTAAGATTAACTTCACATGAAAAGGTACTTTGTATTGTAATTTTAGGCACTGTTCGGCGACGCGAACAAACAACAAATTTTTTTGTAAACATGACTTCTGGTACAAGTTCCCGGATGGAAATGGGCACAATACGAGATGCATTCTGGGGATCGTGCAAATGGTCTATTCTGTTAAATAGTTGGAACACTTGCCACCATATATTAAAGGGGCATTTCGTGGTCCATACCCTCGTTCCCCCTGACTTACATCGAAAAAGTTTAGATTTTTGTATCATTTGAACCGTTAGCCTTAGTAATCCATGTGTACACAAAATATGGCTTTACATCTGTGAACACTTCAAAGAGTGGTTTCACCGGCCTGGCCAAAGGTCAAAGGTCCAAATGTAATCACTCTAAGATGTAAAATTTAAGTGGCCTGGTCAAAGGTCAACCATAAACATTAAGATGTAAATCTTACTGCTTGAGAAGGAAAGTGAACAAACAATAGCATCATATTATAGGACCTTTGACCTTTCAAAGACTTTATGACCTTTGACCTTTCAAAGAATGTCACTGTTGATACTGCAAGATGATAAAGACTTTACCCTGGGATCACTACCTGCCTTTCATACAGCATTGCTGATTGGCCAATTACATCATATATTCATTTTAATAACCAGTTGAAATGCAGCTTTCAAATATTTAAGCTCTAGCTCTCATCAGCCCTACCACCATTCATACCAAGTTGCTGATTGGCTCAATAAATCACAAAAGTTCCATTGTGACCAATAGGCAGGTTGTACTCATAGGCTGGTATTCTGAAAGGGAGTCTAACATTAGACTCGGGTTTAAACCAGGGTTAGTCCTACATGAGTGAACCTTTTTCCCTTCCAAAATACTATGAAAGCTAAATGTAACGGGTGAGAAAATTCCTCATGGATGGTCCATCCCAGCCCGTCTATGAGGAATTTTCTCACCCGTTACAGCACATTTTTAGAGTATATTGGAAGGTAAAATGGTCCACTCATGTCGGACTAACTCTGGTTTAAACCCGGGTCTAAAGTTAGACACCCTTTCAGAATACCAGCCATGTGGTTTAACTATGTTTTAACTTACCGGTACTTTTTCAGCAATGAGTTTGTCGAGCCAGCCGGTATCAAACTCATTATTTTGGAAGGCATCGGTCTGCAGCAACATCACAAGGTATTCAATAGTCGTACGGAAATCGCCTCGGATGGACAGCTCTTTGAGCGCCACAACTATGTTCCTGGAGGAATTAAGGATGAGAAGAATAAATTCTATGTTATCAACCACATTCCAGACACTTACTCAACCACATTCCACAAGGGCTAGGTCAATTTGACTCAGAGATTTCTCGATGAGGGCGCACTCATTTTCAAACAAATCATGTTTTTGCACATACATAATGCTTGTCCTATTACTAATCACTGTGTGAAATTTATCTAGCGCTCAAATCAAAGCCCCCCCCTTATATAGAAACAACCTGGCAACACTCGTGTATTAAATTTCCAGATCCAAATTTTTGTTAGACACAGTATCCTATGGCACTGTTACACTGTGCATAAATGTTTACTGCATGAAAACGAAAACTGCGCTTTTCATCTCTAACTTTAGAATTAAGCATTTTAGGCGACTATCTTTAGTTCTAGATGACTATTTTTAATTACCACACAAGAAATTATATTTCAAAATCTCTGAGTCAGCCTTTAAGTGAGAAAAACAGAATAGTGAAAGTGAACCTTCTTATTATTGCTCACACTGATAAAACAGTAATTTCTATTGAAACTAACTCAATTTAGTGTGTGTTCACACTACAGAAATGTGGGTACCTAGGTACAATGTGGACTCCATCTACATCGAGTCCACATTGATTTTGCGTTCACACTACATGCAATTTCTGCTCGAAAGCAAACGTGTGACAGAAGTGGATTGAGTCCACTTATCCGGATGTAACAGTAGTAACACACGATATTGCAACAGGTGACTATCTTAAGTTAAACCTGGTCTGCAGCATCTAATCCTAATCTAAATGTTGAGAGCTGTTTGAGCCCATGCAAATTGTCCCTTTTATTTTAAAACAATTTCAAGCAGTGGTGATACAATTTTGACAACTGATATGAGGGACATGCAAGAGCTATTAGTTTTTACCCCTGTTTTTGTCATAATAAATGATATTTTCAAATAGCTGGAATTCCATACATGTGGTGACCACTGGCTATGACCCCGTACACACTATCAAAATCTCTTAATTCAACTAAGCGTTAACAAAGATTAAAAATTTGACAAGTATAGTGTGTATTATTTCATGTACTATAGTGTCAGGTCAGGTTTCCTTTTAGGGCCTGCTACTGGTATCCTGGTAACCAGTACTACCTGTCCCAGGGCCGAGTTATCGGCGGCTAAACCGTCACCCCCATCGATTTTCTAAGGAAATCTGATGAGGAGGGTAGCTGGTTACCCTGGTAGAATGAAAAAGAAGATCTACCTACAACTCTGGAGAGCTTGGCGGCCATCCAGCACATGCTGCTTTGTATGGTGGGCATAGTTGCCCAAAGGCTAGGCCCACCGCCGAAAATTGTGGATTGGCGTAAGGAAGGGCATCCGGTCAATTATCTTTTGCTCCAATAAATCCTCACACAGCAGTGTTGCTGAGTGTGAGGTGTATCCGGCCACCCCCGTTGACGGGGACAAAACCGGATTTAAAACTTTGGTTCAGGGCCATACGCAGGATTTATTTTGGGGGGTGCGGGACTTCGAAAAAGTGGACTTTTTTTCGAAAAAGTGGACCTTTTTCGCTAAGAGTGGACTTAACCCTCTAAAAACGTCCTTTTTGGGACTTTTTGAACATTTAATCACCAAAAAGTGGACTCTCTTGTCAAAATTTCTCTAAATTTTGGACCTTTTTTATCAAAAAAAATCAGCAAAAAGTGGACCTTTTACCCCTTTTGTGGAATTTGGGGGGGGGGGGGGTGCGGTCGCCCCCCTGCGTACGGGCCTGCTTTGGTTTAACTAACTAACATTAAATTTGCTTAATTCAATGAAGCAAATCGACTTCTTTCAATTAAGGGAATAGTTATTTCAATTAAGAGATTTACTAGTGTGTATGCACACTTCGTTGAATTAAGAGGTGATGTATGTTGGTTTACATACCAAGGCCATATTTCCAATAAGCACACTTGTTTCAATCTTTGTTAGTTTTCTGCTAGTGTGGACGCAATTGTATCTTAATTAAGTGTAGTGTGTATGCACGCTTTATTAACTAATCAAGATTAACTAATCTTTGTCGAAATAAGCAATTTTGCAGTGTGTACGGGGTCTATGAACACTTGGTTTCCTAAAAAACATTGAAACCATGCTTGAAAAGCAAATTCCAGCAATCATGTCATCTACCCTCTGAGAACTACTTAGCAAGAGATATTGCCCAAACCTACAAGACTGGAAAAGCATAATGCATATTGGACACACATGCATGTAAACATCTCTTTAAAAACCTTGTCTGGCTTGATCAAATAAATAAGAAGAAAAATGGATTTTATGTTGGGTTAACCAGAAGACACATTCTTACGCATTTCTCGAGTCACTAATACAATTATATTTGTAAGTCAGTATCCATTTCTAAATGAAATATCGAATGTTTACAGCCTGTTACATCTTCAATCGCTGAAAACCACTTTGCTCATTCTGTAAGCAACTACTTAAAGCAGCACCCTCCTGGGCAAAGCGCTAATTTGATTTATGTAACCATATGCGCCCACACATTCCACATGAATATAAAGTTTGATATTCATGCGTTATTAATTTTTGTAATAGAATACTGTAATTGATAGCCTATTTGCGTAATTAGAATTTTGAGATGAGAAGTGACTGCTGTTCCATTGTGGATCTGACCATTTCATTATTTGCAACACGTCCACGGATACAGTTATCAAATAAAATTAACATGCACTTCATGTTATTGTAAAAAACATGAGAAAATCAAAGCAAGCCAGGAAACACTTAAAGCAATAATAGCACATTTTTTTGAAGAGTGCCCCCAATTTTTAAAAAAATATGAGATTTTTACACAGTTGCATTGGTAACTGGCTAGTAAACTATACCTGTGAATGGTTAAGCTCAAAAATGTCTGTGTCTCACAAACAAAGGAATTTTGTAATTAGAATAATTTTTATCGGAGATCTCTGAGAAGAATTCATAATATCAAATTTTTAAAATTGGGGCCGCTCTTCAAAAAATGTGCCAGTATTGCTTTAAATGTTAGCAAGTCAGGAGATCTTAACAAATTGTTGCCCAGCAGATTAGATTTTCAGTCTTGGGCACAGAGACCCAAATGAGTCTTCGGTGTGGTTCCCATTTGCTCCAAACCCAACGGGTTTAAAAATCACGTCTACTTGAATTATTATGGTCCTGCGCCTTGCAATAGACTTTATTATGCAGTGTGCAATCACCACGTACGAAAAGCAAATGTTAACAGCAAAACTTACAATGACGTTATGGTTGTGTTTAAAGAACAATAAAAATACCGCTTGTGTCGTTTGCCGTCGCAGTTTGTGAATGATATGCCTCACATGACCTTTGACCTTGATATGTGACCCATGACCTCATGTAAACTCCATAAACCAAGTTTGGTTCCAACTGAACTTCAACTTTTCAAATGAGGTCATTTTTACATTTTCAGCCTATTTTACAACTTGACCTCACATGACCTTTGACCTTGGCATGTGACCTTTGACCTCAACAAATGGATATTACAGGCAAATGTTAACCTTTTTTCACAACAACAACAGACATCAACAACAACAGTGGACAAAGTGATCCCAATGTGTCTTCCTGCCTTTGGGCAGGCGACACAAAAACCATGAATAGTAGGTGGTTGTGATAAGTTCGGTCAGTGAAACCTTTTAATTTGTTAACAAATACTGTATCGTTGCCAAGAATTAAACATTAGTGAATCTGCACTACTTCGAAAATGTTGTGCAGAAATTTGCATGGACATAAAGCACTTTTTCATCATTTTTTCAAATTATACCAATATGCCATTTGCAAATTCTTAAAATGTGTGTTTCTTTATGTATATTTAACATCTTACTTGTTGAAATCCATTGAGAGAAGTTCATCTAATTTTTTGTCAATTGACACTGTGAAATGCTATTGGTTCTTGAAACTGGCAGTCATTAAAGGTGCAATGAGAGATTTCACATATCAGGTGTACCTAAAAAAATCAAAAGCCCTGATTTTTGCCCTGATGTAAAGCTTTACATCAAAAAGATCCCCATCTGAAAGGATTAAGCCGAGAAATGTTTCTTTGGTACAAAAATTGTGGAATTTCTAATTTTGTATAGGAGCAAATATGAAATTCAGCCTATGTTTTATATTGAAATATAAGCAAATCAAAAACCCCTTTTTCCTCTCTTTTAAAACATTTCTGTAGCCAAATACATGTAGTCTATTGAGTGTCTAATCTATATGAAATTACTATTATGACACAATATTTGGGTGCCTCAAAATCTCTTGTTGCACCTTTAATGCATTGTAGTAGTCATGTAATTTGACCTTTTAGTACATTTCAACATTTTCTTCTGAAAAAGTACCATTTTGCTAAGGGCCTGATATCTTCACTAGGCTGTTCCAAATAAATTCCTTACACCCCTGAGAATAGCACAGCTAGAATTGAGTACATGCCACACATGTGGGGTATTGAATTCATTTAGAATAGCCATGGTCAGGACATCATACACCCACTAAGGAACAAACAACTGGAATTGAGTGTATGCCTTTGATTTTATTTTTAAAATTTCATATTCTCCATTCTAAATAATAGCAAATATACTTTCATGGAATACAACCAGTAGACAGTGAAATATCATATAACATAGGGATATTCCTATAATTGATTCTTTTGTAATTAAAACATTTACACGTGGTTCTTTAAGAGATGAACCATAAACATTGACATTGAAGTTCTTTCTAACTGTTAATTTACATTTGAGGATTTAAAAGTCCCTTTGGACAATATAATTTTGTTTTTGTATATCTTTATTAATCATTGGTTTCAGATTTGGTGTTTGCATAGGTTTTGTGTTGAAAGAAAACCAGAATTATGCAGCTCGTAATAAAATGGACCAAACTGGATTTAAAACATTTTATGAAAAATATGTAATGAGCTATTATATTCAAACCTGTCCAAAATATACAGCACATGACTTATAATGAATTCTATCACCATGCCACCCTTATTTTAGAAGTTCATAGACTAATTGGTTTAGTTGCAGAGTGGAATAACAATTTTTCTTGAACATATGCAAATGAGCTCATTAATATTCATAACCTGTGCAAAAGTATACAGAAAATGACCTCATCTTGTTCTATTACGGTGAAGTTAGATGGAGAAAAACTGTCACCTGACCCCAACACCGAAGTACCTTTGGCGTCAACAATGGACCGCAGCCTTACTTTGAATCAACACACCAAGGCAGTCGCTGCCAAGACGCAGTTCTCGTGTCAAACTCCTGAAGAAGGCTCACAGGAAACTGGCTGGGGTGCATCTTTTGACACCTGACATGCATCAACTGTTGCCTTGGAATCCTCCACTGCCGAATACGCCTGCCCCAGTATGGAGTCACAGTGTACATTCACACAAGATGATTCGTTTCTGAATGATGCAATGAAGGACTTGTTAGTTGGTTGCAGTTTGGCGACGCCTGTCGAATATCTTTCCAATTCTGTATGGCATAGCTCCAGCAAACCTTAGGAGGAACTTCAGACGAGCAAGCTCGCCAAGAAATGCATGATGAACAAATTTTAAAAAAAACCCCACCCCAACACCCTTTGAGGATCAGAAGATATTCCACGGGAATCACTTTGCTACCCAATCCATGAACTGCAGTCCCACAAGTATCCCTATCGATCGTCCTGGATCAAGGACAGATGGTATGAGCCAATGGTCATCCTCTACTTGAACCTAAAAGCATTTGTGGACAGCCCATCTAGCAAACCCAAAGGCTGTGGACCTTGATAGGAAAGCATGGGTCAACCTCAACAGACTCAGAAATGGCGTTGGTCGTACCAAAGAATTCTCACACACTCGAGAAAAAGCAACAGGATGTTGCATTAAATGATTGAGTTGAGTTGAGAGGGTTAATGAGTTGAGTAAGAAGAGAAAGTAATTGTTTACTGGCTGAGTTGAGTTGGGCGTTACTAGTTGAGATCGCAAATTGACTCAGTCGAGTACCCAACTCAACTCAATATAGTGAATACAACTCTGTTGACATTTATTTCTATGAGTGCAAGATAGGAGATAGATCTTTCCACCAAACTGTGATTGTGAACAGCCACAAACCATTAGCAAAATCATAGATGACTGTGAGATCATAGATGACTGTGAGATCATAGATGACTGTGAGGAATTCCAGGCCTGATCAACGTTGGATGATGAAACTATCAGATGGTTAAAGACGGATATTCCACTGTGATTTTGAAAGATAATGACAGCGAAGTTAAAGTTTCATTGACTAATCAGTTGTCTGTAGAATGGAAATGACCTTTTCTCAATTAAGGATATCTAGTGAAAAAGGTGACTAGAATCATGAATGACACCTTTAAAACTGGGAGTATATTGATGTACCTCTACATAGTGTTCAACCTAGTGGGAAGCTGGTGTGTATCTAAACAGTAGTAATTCCACAGTCACACCGGAGTACAAATGGAGTACCTACTAACAATGGTGTGTACCACATTGAGGAGCCTGATTAAAGTGTCACATTATTTTGGTTTCAAAATGACAAAACACGATCAGACCCTTCTAAAAGAAGGAGGGACATTCTGTTATCTTCAACAGGTCTATATATATATGTGACATCAGCTTTCCCAATAAGGGCCCTGGCATTAAGGCATAATGAACAGCTATCTACGCTTGGCACAAAAAGTTGGCATTAAGGCATATTGAACAGTTATCTACACTTGGCACTGTTATATTCCCTCAAATTTGATGTAACTATTATTTTCCATTTTATTTGAGGAAAAGATTTATCACGGGGAAAAGTTAATTTGTTTTACTATAAAAAGAGAGAAAAGGGATTTCCCTAGTGCTGTTTAGTGCAGGATGCACCTGTTGGGTAGATTGCACAATAAGGGGAAGTGGGGAATTCCCCAGATGTAAACTTAGTAACTGAGTCAGCTTGTTTATGCTAAAAGATTCAAAAACATTGTACGATCAGGGAATTCCCCCACAAAGTTATATATAAGAAGTGATGTAATTCGGATGATGAATTCGATTGGTCAGCTAGTGTAGGTTATGTTTATGCAAGATGCTGTTGTAATGGTATATTTTTACCTGGGTCTTTGTGAAGTCCTGCAGTATATATTTGAGATTTGGAGCTAAGTCTCGCCGTCAGCAGTTGTAATCCGCTATACAGTAGGGAATAGCTAGTTTTATCTACAATATGAGTAGATTTTATGCTTCACACACAGTGCGGTTCTTATATGTTCAATTCCATGTGAGCAAGTGCTGTATTATTCTACTGTCGTCTTGAAGCCGAAAGGGCTGGGAATTCAAAATAGGATTCCAAAGGTGGACAGATAGAAATCTGGTGATTATTCGGACTGACATTACTGTGGAAGAGTGTCGTCGAGGGAATTATTTAACATGGTCGTTGGAAAGCTGACAAAAGTTTTCTTCAGGATGAGAAGATTCCCTTGGAATTATTTCCTGAGTGATGTTTTATATGTGTGACTTTGCTTGCTGTCATTTAATTGGGAGTCTTCGTGTGAGGACATATCCGTTGAACTGCAACGCTAAATGTGGACATCAGTGGACATTTTGTTTAACAAATTAAGTCATACATAAATTGTAATGGTGGAATTCTGTTTAGTAATGTTTTGGAAATACCAAATTCTTGAACCCAATGACCAAATTCATGAAATTGTTTTGTTATATAAAATTCAGATCACTTGTGCACAAGGCTCATTTATTGTGTGAAGGTATTTCTGACCTTGGCGTACACGAGACGTCATAAAAACAGCACAAAAAGTATTCTCAGCATGTTTTTCGATCAGTACAGGGCTACCAGTGACCCTTGCAAATATGGGCTAAATATTTTAGGGCAAATAAAAACAAGAATATAGGGGAAATACAGGGATAAAAAAGAAAATAGTACCACCAGTTAGGGGGATAAATAGGAATTTGTACATATTTTTACTTGAAAAATGGGCCCATTCCATTGTTTAAGTTTTAAGTTTTTCCTGCAGGCAATTTAATTGAAATATTTGTCTATCTCGAGCTGTATTGACTATATTGATGATACTCCAATGTTGTGGGTAATTAATTGAGTGGGGAAAAGTGGAACATGCTTTTGACTGTGGAACCTATCCCTGCATGCATCTGTAATTATAGGTTCTGAAGAGTGTAATTATTTCAAGTAGGACTCCTATAAATGTCAAGTCATTGAAGTTTTGACTTTGGACCCCAAATCCATAGGTCAAAGAGTATGAATGTGTTGCTTTGTGGAAAAAAGTGGCAGTAAGTTTCTCAAAAAGTTTTTTTTTAATTATTCAATTGGGATTCATGGAAAACCTCACACTTCAGTGGAAATACACTCATGTGCAATACCTTCCTGATATTAATCTGGCAACAAATAGTTGTGTATTGTAGAAGTGGTAATAGCCTCTGCAATTCTCAAGACTTATGTAACCAAACTGTTCAATTTCAGGCTTGTATCATTGGATACCCAAGTATCATCACCAAGAAAGTTGCATTCTGAATTTTTTCTCAAAATGGGTCAAAGTCACATAGGTCATTAAAGGTCTATATGTGTAAACCCCAAGTCCTAGCCAGTAGTGCTTTTGAGCAAACTTTTTTTTTTTTGGTGACATTATAGTACCTATTTGCCAGTGCGTAGCACGAGGAGGGCATGTGCCCCTCGACGCGATGTTTGTCGGTACATAACGGCTTGTCGGTCGGTTTAACACTTGTCTAAAAAGCTGTAATCTGTTGGTTTGAGTGTGTGGTGCATGATATTAAATACAGTGAGCTTCATACACAATTGTGTTACTAAAAACGGTCTGACCGTTCTGATGATATCCGCTAGGAAAGCGAGGGACACCTTTCGAACGTACAACCTATAGATGATATCTATCGCTCTTCTACAACCCAGTCTTGTGGCTCAGGTGGTTAGAGCTGCCGTCACTAGTAATACGGAGGCGCGGTTCGAATCCGGCCAAGTGCATATGGGTTTTTTTTCAAACACTTGTGTGTGCTGGCTTATCTCCAAGGAAAGATTAATCAAATACCCATTCATTGTCTACCTGGAGAACTAAGTCGTTAATAATTCAACACAAATATAATTGTATTATGTAAAATATCCCTGTTTGAGGCTATCGCGGAAAGCGATGGGCACTTTGCGAACTTAACACTATAGAGGATATCTACGCTCTTCTACCAACCAGTCTTGTGGCTCAGTTGGTTAGAGCACCGTCACTAGTAATACGGAGGTCGCCGGTTCGAATCCGGCCAAGTGCATATGGGTTTTTTTTTTTAACACTTGTGTGCACTGGCCTTCGCCAGGAAAGATTAATAAATACCCACACGCTTAATTGGTCACTAATACTACTACTACTTTGCGTTTGAAGAAGTTGTACATTCCCCATCCCCCGCTATTCAGAATTTGGAGACGACGATGAAAAAAATTGGGTCAAACCGGCGAGCGTAGCGAGTAGCGGAAAATAATTTGTCGGTACAATATATGTGTCGGTACATTCACAAATTTGTGTCCCCTCGTCAACCAAAATCCTGGCTACGCCATTGATTTATTTGCTAAAGAAATGGACTGACAGATTTTTACAAAATTGGGGTAAAAGATGACTTTGAGTCAATTTTTACAAAACCCATTAATGAGGTTTGGGCCGGTTATTTAAAAAGTTTGATGGTCATACCACCTTATTTGCACCGAAAAGTGACATTTATAGTTTTAACCATATTGGTCAAAGGTCAAATAGGGGTCTTTAGCGATCAACCTGTTTCACACTGGTGAATCTTGAACCAGGGGTTCTTTTTTACCAAAGTATGAATTGGGTCAATGTGTATAAGAGTAGTTTACAAAGCAGAAAGGTTGTTTTAGTATCGAAACATTGGTACTCCACAGTCACACGAGGGTACAAATGGAGTACCTACTACATATGTGTGTCCCACATTGATAGCCTGATAAGTGTCACGGTTATTTTGGTCCAAAATGACAAAACACGATCAGACCCTTCTTAAAAGAAGGAGGGCCATTTCTGTTATCTACAACAGGTCTATCTATATCTGGTGACAATTCAGCTTCCAATAAGGGTGGGCATTAAGGCATAATGAACAGCTATCTACACTTGGCACAAAGTTGGCATAAGGGGCATATTGAACATTATCTACACTTGGCCCAAAAGTAATCTCCGCATGTTTTTTTCGTCAGTACAGGGCTACAGTGAACCCTTGCAAAAATATCGGGTAAATATCGGGCAAATAAAACAAGAATATATGGGAAATATAGGGATAAACAAGAAATTATAGGGAAATACAGAATTTGACATATTTTTACTTGAACATGGCACCATTCCATTGTATGTCCTGCACAATTTTAAGATTCTATTTGTGCTATCCTAGCTGTATTGACATATTGATATGATACGCCAATGTTGTGGTATTAATTAAATAGGAGAGAAAGTGGAAATGCTTTGACTGTGACCATCCCTGCTGCATCTGTAATTCTAGGTTTTCCTGAAGCAGCTGTATTATTTCAAGTATGACCTGCGGGTGACACTGTTCCAAATGCCCATAGACACTTTCCATCGACAGTGATAGCGCCACCATTTCGATAAGCTCCATAATTAATTATGCATAACGCTTCCACACCATGACGCAAACCGGGGGATGACGTAGCGCAATGCGCCACAGACGACTGGCGAACTGTAAGCTACAGATTTCATGCAGATCAGTGTGCAGGTGACTCATCCATTCTCTTGATCGAGGTCCTTCCGCTGTATTTAAGGATCCCTGGTATGACTCTATAATGTCAAGTCATTGAATTTTTGACTTGACCCCAAATCCATGGTCAACGAGATTAATGGTTTGTGCTTTGTGGAAAAGTTTGCATTAAGTTTTCTAAAAGTTCTTTTTTTTAATTTATTCAATTGGGATTCATTGGAACCCTCACACGTCAGTGGAACATACACTTCAGTGTGCACATACCTTCCTGCTATCCTCGGCAAAACAAATATTTTTGTGGTAAATTTGTAAAGGGTAATAGCCTCTGCTATTTATCAAGACTATGTAACAACTGTCAATTTCAGTGCTTTTATCCTTGTATACCAATGATCATCACCAGAAAGTTTCATTTTAATTTTTTTCTCAAATGGGTCAAACGTCACATAGGTCGATAAAGGTTTACTGTGTAACACCCCAAGGTCCTTAGCCAGTAGTTCTTTTTAGCAAATTTGGTGACAATTTATAGTACCTGATTTGCTTCGCGAGGGGAGGGCATGTGCCCCCCGACCGCGATGTTTGTGTTGGTAATACCGGCTTGTCGGCGGTATATCACTTGTCTAAAAGCTGTAATCTGTTGGTTGGAGTGGGTGGTGCATGAATATAAAATACAGAGAGCTTCATAACAATTTTGTTTCCTAACAACGGCTTACCGATACGAGGCATCCGCTAGGGGGGAAAGCGATGGACACCTTTCGACCTTAACACCTAATATATCTATCGCTCTTCTCCAACCCAGTCTTGTGGCTGTTGGTTAGAAGCACCGGCCCTAGTAATACGGAGGGCGCCGGTTCGAATCCGCCAAGTGCATATGTGTTTTTTTTTTCAACACTTGTTGTGCCTGGCCCTTCTCCATGGAAGTTAATACATACCCAACAGTCTTAATTGGTCAATAATATACCTACTACTTTGCGTTGTGAAGAAGTTTGCATTCCCCCCTCCACCCGCTCTTCCGATTTTGGAGGCGACGTGAAAAAAATTTGGTCACCGCGAGCGTAGCGAGTCGGGAAAAAATAGTTTGTCGGTACAATACAGGTGTCGGTACCTTCACAAATTTTGTGTCCCCTCCATCAACAAATCCTGGCTACGCCACTGTTATTTGCTAAAGAAATTGCACTTGACAGATATTTTACAAAATTGGGGGTCAAAGCTGACTTTAGAGGTCAATCTGTGTACAAAACCATAATGAATAAAAAAAATAAAAAAAATAAAAAGTTTGATGGTCATACCACCTTATTTGCACCTGAAAGTGACTTTTAATAGTTTTAACCATATTACAGGGGTCAAAGGTCACATATGGTTCTTTAGAGATCAACCTGTTTTCACACCTGGTAATCTTGACCCAGTTATTCTTTTTTACAAGTAAGTTAATTGGTTTCAATGTGTATAAGAGTATGTTTACAAAGCAGCAAGGTTGGTATATACAGCAATCAAGGTGATTAAGAGTGGAAAACGGCGAATTACAATTTCACAGATGTGACCTTGACCTTTGCTTTGACCTACAGATCTGAATATCATACCAAATGTCGTGTCCTTTGGTGCAAGAGTTGCAATTTCCCCAAAACTCTCTCAAAACATGGTTAAAAAGGGCCAAGATATTCTGGGGGCTTGTGCCTGAGCCCCTAAAATTTCTTGGTAAAAAGATACACATTGTAAGTGAAATCCTCAGAAATAGGTATTTTTTTTACCAAAATGACCCTTATAAATGGGTAAGGGTTTCAAGCCCTCAGCTGCGCACATTCAGCTAACCAAATCAGAGTAGCTAATTAATAGTTTACTAATTCTGACTGCTGTATAGCGTCTGTTTGTATGAATATTACAGAAGAGATCTATGATTTCTGACAAACGAAATTTTCTGATTTTATTCCTAAAAAAAAGTTATTAAAATCCAGAAAAATCCTAAAATTGACAAAGGGCTTGATGAAAGTTTACTCTTTACTTATACAACCATGCTAATTAAGATTGGAGATACCCAATCTTGTAGTGCTTGTTTTAAGAGCATCCTTGAAATGCACATTTTGGACTCAGAAAGGCAATACTTTCATCAATTCTGTGAAAAACAGTCAAAACATCAATCTTTAATTTCTGTGAAGAAAAAAAATATAGGGAAATATAGGGATTTTGGAACTTTATTATAGGGATTTATAGGGAGAGGGTAAAAATATAGGACATATAGGAATTATAGGGCCGCTTGTAGCCCTGTCAGTATTGTGCCAAAGTACAATAATTTTAAAAGTTTTTCAAATATACATTTTGTTGCCACGGCCTTGCTCTTTCATGTAACACCTCACTTGTAAACAATCATGCATAAATGACTGAGATAGAATGCCCAAAAGACGCAAAACTCCTCTGCCAAAAGTTACACTTCTGGAGTTTTCAATGGGTATTGCGCAATCACTGCAATGCAAACACTACACGCAACCATAATCAATATGGTAAGTAGGCGTATTCGATCATAGTTGCAAACCTCTTTGAGAAAAATCAATGCACAAGATTTTGTATTGTACACACACAGTGACCATTGAAAAATCCACAAAGTGCAACTTGTGTTTAGGGAGTTTTGCATCTTTCTTCTATAGGGTAGCATATTTAAACCCATCCAAAGTCTAACATGTATCTGGGGTGTGTGGGCATGTACGAGCATGCGTGCATGTGCGGTGCATGTTACTCACTCTCTAGCTTCTTCCCTGTCTTCACCCCAGGAGAAGCAGTGGCCAAAACGGCGAGTCTGCCAAACTAATGAAGACCACCAGCCGCTGTGTACACTGAAGTACCCATAATTCTTGTTGCCCACGGGAAATTCAATTCGGAACACAGTCCCTGAGCTGGCTTGAAACCTCTGAAGAGAAAAAGCACACAGAAGGTTGAAATTTTAGAGATTGCAGTAAGACATAGAGGGGTTTTAGAGATCAGAGGCATACAGGGATTTTATTCTAGAGGTTAAAAGGACAAAATTTCCTTTACAGGGTGAAAATCTATCGCTGCACCTTTAAACCAATGGCCGACAGTTTAAAATTGGGGGGGGATTCTTGGCGCCTCCCGTGGGCCACAATCTCGGCTGGTTCTCACCCCCTATATTCAACACTGTAGCACTGACTAACCATATGGACTCTTTGCTCTTCCAATCACTTTATTCCTTGTTCAGCATGGTTGCTCCTTGTTTTTCCATCTCTTTTTCATTCATTTCTCTCAGTCCTTTCCTCGTTTTTCCATACTGCCACACTTTTTAATACAACTCACCAAAATGTTTGTAACTTGTTCATTCATATTATTCATAAAAACAATAAGCGCTAAGAAGATCACAAGCGTTGTTGTTGCATCAATTTGACTGAAATTGTTGGCACACAAAATCTCATGAAAATGTCATCAGAGAAAACCAAATTGCCCGCTTACCACCAGGGAAGGCATTTTGATGATGCCAATTTTGGCATTACTGTTGAACATTACTACAAAAGGAACCACGCTTAAAAACACCAAAGTATAACAACCGAGGCAGACTGTATCAAATGTCTTGTCAATCAAGATACTACAAAGCAGTGCAAAAATTAAATTGGTACCACACATATCCGCAAGCCTTGACAACCCCCCATGCAAAAATTTAAACAGTGGTACCACCCAATCCTCAGTCATGACACCCCCCATGCAAAATTAAAGTGTTACCACCCAATCATCAGCTTACCCCCAAGGTATCAAAATTAAAGTGTTACCACCCACAATCCTAAGCCCTTAACCCCCAGATGCAAAATTAAAGTGTTACCACCCAATGATCAGCCTTAACCCCCCCCCCCCCCCCCACCCCCCCCTCCCCGATACAAAATTAAAGTGTTACAACCCGATCCTCAGCCTTAACCCCCCCCCCCGATGGAAAATTAGAGGTGGTAACCACCCAATCCTCAGCTTTAACCCCAGATGCAAAATTAAAGTGGTACAACCCGATCCTCAGCCTTAACCCCAGTGTCCAAAATTAAAGTGTTTTCCACCCGTTCCTCAGCCTTAACCCCCAGATGCAAAATTAAAGTGGTCACCCGATCCTCAGGCCTTAAACACCAGATGCAAAACAAAATATAAGTGTTTACCACCCGATCCTCAGCCTTAACCCCCAGATGCAAAATAAGGTTTACAACCCGATCCTCAGCCTTACCCCCCGAAGTGGAAACAAATTAGAGGGACCCCACCCAATCCTCAGCCTGACCCCCCGATGCAAACATTAAAGTGGTTACACCTAATCCTCAGCATTGATTACCAGTCCCATGCAAACTTAAAAGTGGTACCACCCAATCTCAGCCTTGACCCCGATGCAAAATTTTAAAGTAGTTATCACCCAAGCCTCAGCCTGACAACCCCCCTGATGCAAAATAAAGTGGTACCACCAATACTCAGTCAGGACACCCCCATGCAAAAGTAAAGTGTTACCACCCAATCCTCAGCCTACCCCAGATGCAAAATTAACGTGTTTTTACCACCCGATGCTCAGCCTCTTAACCCCCCCCCACCCCCCCGATACAAAATTAAAGTGTTACAACCCGATCCTCAGCCTCACCCACCCGATGCAAAATTTAAAGTGCGTACCACCTACGTCCTCAGCCTTGAACCCCATGCAAAATTAAAGGGTACCACCCATCCTCAGCCTTAACCCCCCGAAGGACAAAATTAAGTAGATCACCCATTTCAGCCTCTTGACAACCCCCCCATGGCAAATTAAGGTACCACCAATCACTCAGTCTGAATAAACCCCCTGATGCAAAATTAATGTGGTACCACCCAATCCTCAGTCTTGACAACCACCCCGATGCAAAATTAAAGTGCGGTCACCACCCATTCCCTCAGCCTTTACAACCCCCCCCCCCGATGCAAAAATTAAAAGTGGTAACACCAAATCCTCAGCAGTGACACCCAATTCAAAATTAATGTGGTACCACCCAATCTCAGCGCATTGCACCCCCAGGCAAAATTAATTAAAGTGGCTACCACCAATTCCAACAGGGGACAAAACCCCCATATCAAAATTACAGTTGTGTACCACCTAATCCTCAGTCTTGACAACCCCCCTGATGCAAAATCCAAGTCGGTACTAATCCAATCCTCGGCCCTTGACGACCCCCGATGACAAAATTAAAGTTGTACCACCCCCCAATCCTCAGTCTGACAACCCCCTCTGATGAAAAATTAAAGTGGTACTCCTATATCCTCGCCGGATACAACCCATGCAAAATTAAAGTGGCTACCACCCAATCCCCCAGCCTGACCCCCCCCCCCCCCATTCTTCAACATTGACAACCCCCAATGCAAAATTCAAGTTGTACCACTAATCCTCAGTCTGTACAACCCCCCTGATGCAAAATCAAAGTTGGGTACTATCAACCTCGGCCTGCGACCCACCGATGCAAAATTAAAGTTGTACCCACCCAATCCTCAGTCTGACACCCCTGATGCAAAATGAAAGTAGGTACCTCCTAATCCTCAGCCTTTGGATACCACCATGTCAAAATTAAAGGGACACCACCCAATCCCCAGCCTTGCCCCCCCCCCACCCCCAATTATTCACATCCACCAACACACATGAGACTATGGGATCTTTAGAAAGATTGTATTTTATATTTCATCTGTAATAAATATTTTGGCCGAACTCTTGTATTGCAATGCTAAAAGGGTGTGAAATTGACTTGTTACAGTTAACAGAAATCATTTGTACATCAATAATATAATATGGGCTCTTGTAATACCCCCAGTCTGCACTCTAATTATTGTTATGTCAGACTTAATTGTATTTTTGTAATTAGAGTATTTGGCAAAAGAGGAAAATGAAAAAATTAACCAGCCCATGAAAATCTCTCACTATACACTACCAATGTTTTCTGTCTTTTTAATATCCCCCCTCTCCACATTAATCATAGTGACATAGAGTTCATTTTCTTTAGTAGATAGTAATGCATGCATTATTAGTATCGACTGGCAAAATATGCCCACAGCGATACTAGGACTCACGGAGTAATGAACCAATCCCAGTTCACTAGACAGATGGTCTGCAAATATGACGGCATATCGTTTGTTACAAAACATCCAAACCATGTGGATTCATATCCTTATGATGTATCAGCATATAGCAGTAGCATAACAGGGGGATGAAACCCCAAAGAGCTTTGACCAGAGGGAAGGGACATAAGACAAACAATTTTAATTTACCACCAGCCTAAAAGAGTCAATGTGATGAAACATTAAACATATTGATTAAGAATGATTAAGAAATTAAAAGTTTAACTCATGAAATAAAGGACCTCCATGCATACAGAACCACTCCAAATATGGTGCTTTAAAAGCCCAAAAGGTTCTGTACATTCTGAAAAACCATTTTTATGCTTCAAAGAATCACTCCAGCATTACAGAATGTATACAGAATAGTTAGTCAAAAAACCCTCATAATTGTGAGGTTTTGGACCACAGCTATTCTAAGAAGGTTCCATAATTAAGGAGACCTAAAACTTAAAAGGGTTCCGTAAAACCTGAAATGGTTCTTTAAAACCAAGAAAGGTTCTTTGGAGCTCAGAAAACCTTTTAAGAGCCATTTTTCAGCTGGGGTTCGATATCCCTAATGTCCCTATTTGAAAATCTGACATCACAACAAAAAAGGGAGGTTGCATTATTTTTCTTGTTAGATCTAGGACCAATTTCCCCCTAAAACAAGGTAGGGGTCCACTCCATGATTTTTAAAAAGTGCAATTAAATGCAGTTAGGGATATAGAGGACAAAACGGGTTCTAAGCCAAACCATTATTTTTGAGAGTTAACCATTATTTCTTCAAGAAACACCCCTATATCAATAATCTTTTTGTGCAACAAAATACCATGCAATTTGTGTCTACACAGACTGATGAAAAATTAACACTACGCATAATCACATGACCTCATTGTGAAGTTATTTCAAAATCAGATGGCATGATGGGATTGGTTCAAGCCCTATTCAGAGTGTGGCAATAATTTGATTGGCACCAAACAGACGAGCCTCCTAAACTGGGGAAATTGATATAAATGAGAGGGGAGAGTACGCAAATGAGGCATTTGTCGGGGAAAGGTCGATACTGACAGCATGGCAACCTGTACTACAGGCTGTAGGATTCAAGGAGTGTTTGTTATGAGTTTCAACATTCTCATCCACAGAGACACAGTTCAGTGGGATGTACATAATGCATGCAATAAGATGAACTGAGATTGTGTGCTCTGGGTACTCAAACTTATAGGACACAGAGGGTGCAATCTTCATTTTGTCCTTAACCCTATTAATCTTGGTAAGCTTTGGTAGATCCTGTATCGGTTATAACACATAGGTCAATAGTTTTTGAGATGGCTTCCATCTTAACCCTTTCAGCCCTGGTATATTGTGTACAGGTTTATATCACATAATTCAGTGGCTTTTGAGATGGCTTCCCAAATAACATGTGGTCATTTGGGAAGAAGCCATCTCAAAAAACCATTGACCTAAGACTAGGCTTGTTTGGACTCATTTTATTTATTGCAAAATAAACAAAAAATTCTGCCGACCAAGCTATGATTTTCATTCCCAATTTTAAAAAAAACCACATTTTTTTTACCAACACAAAGATGAAAAAACATCAAAACAAGACGACAAAACAACTACAATAAAAGATCTTTGCTATGTCATTGAAAAACGGCAAGACTTCCATATGTACCCCCTCTCATATATTTACATGCAACATAAAATGTATTTAGTTTGGCTGTTTATTCCTTTTTGATTAAATGCCAGAATTAAATTAAATTTTGTATCATGTAAATATATATGATGGGGGTACATATGGAAGTCTTTCCGAAAAAAAAACTACTTTTTTTAGTCTTTAAAAATACTAACATAATAGGGTTATCTAAAAAAAAACATACACCGACCGACCTTAATATTTTACATCCGCTATGGCAAACAAACATATTTTTTTTAAGGCCTAAGGGTGAGGTTGGGTGAGTCTCTGTATTCACTGGGCTCTCTGTGACAGTATGCATACTGCGTTACCACTCTTTTCAAAACGTGTTGGCAATTGCTCGGTTGAATAAAAGATCTATACATGCCTATAGAATTGAGAGTTAATTGCTCACTGTGATTTGGATATTAAAATCTGGTTAATACTGGACTCTGCTCACCGGGACTCGACTAAGAATTCACAACCTTTAGCCAAATGTTTTTGAACCCATCAAACATGTTTCATCCCTAATTAGACAAGGTCTTAGCTTCGCTAATGAGCTAATGTCGTGCGCTCAACACAGCTGCCTCTGAACAATCTTATTTTCTACTTCCGAGAAATCATGCGGGGCTTTTTATCTGGATGAACGTAAATTCAAAAGGTTAACATGCAGAAAGACCGCTAATTGGATCTATTCTGCCCTTCACGGCCACATTTTTCCAATAAATCAAAAAGGACACTTACGACCATCCTCCTTCATTTGCTCTCATTAGTTTAGAAATATCATAGGTACAATATAAATGTTTCGTGCATAGTGAATTGATGTTGAGATGGGATGCTCAAGTGCGTTCGCAGATAAATGAGTAAATGAGGGATGTTGCTGATGAGCCAACATACAAGTGCAAACAATTCATACCGAGGTGAATGCGATCAGACTATATAGCAGACACTACTTCGTAATACACGAGCGGGGTAAGCTTTCAGCATTTTCAGGGTGTAAAAAAAACAACTCCATATTTGAGTGAAGTGCCTGAAGAAGTTTACCCCTGAGTTCTACCATCTTTCTTACAGTATCTCTGATTGGCTCATTACATGATATAACATACAGTGACCTCTGAGTAACCAATCAAAATAGGCCTTCTATATGCATCTTGAAACTTTTTACCAGGTCTCTGATTGGCTAATTACATTATATAACTCAATGAATAACCAATCAAATTAGCCCATAGTGCCCAGGGCACTATTTTGGGAACATTCAAAGCAGAGGGTGGCGGCCAAGAAAGCCCAAATTTAGACATCACCATCAGTTCAATGCATAAGAGTGAAATCTTGATGAAAAATACTACTTTTTTTATGTTGTCAAGGAATATTTTCTTATTTCAAAACCATTGGAGCAAGTGCAATAGCTGCCATGTGATAAATCTGTCTACTGTTATGTACTAAAATAACTCTCAATTCTTTCCTTGCGATTTCAGTTCACACCTCTAACTACCCCCAACCCTACTGTCAGGCACTGTTAAAATTAGTGACAGTGGGACAACATCCCTAACTTGACCCCTTATAAAAGCTCGGATTTGTCCAAAATGGCTGCAATTTTTCCAAGCCGTAATCCTGTTTAAGTTTTGCTTAAAGGAGCATTTATGTAAATCAGAAGTGTTAATCACTTTATTCAGAATAATAAGGCTGAGTACAAATCTCTTTCTGCAGTGAATAATTGGCCGGTATTTCTATGCAAATAGTCTGTGCTGGGCGATGATTTCATTGTGTGCTATTTCTCAGGGGGAGGTTGTTCAACCCTTGCAATTTCCAGTCTTAACAGCCTGAGAGTATGAAGATCTTCAGAGAAAGCCTACCATATAAGGTACAAGGTCACATGATAGTGAAGAAATGAGAATTTCCTGATGGTGTGTTTGTACATGATAGTATAGGCAGTTTAATTAGAGATGTGGAACCAGTAGTCAGTGGCTCCTGAAGAACCATTTCAAGAGCCACTGACCAAAGACTTGGCATAATAGTATATTTGATGGCAATTTCTGACAAATGGCAGCTATTGCACTTATGGTATTCTTACATTCACAGGACATATTTTTCTGTTATACACTTCTCCAAAAATGACATGCTTTTGTTTTAAAGGGGCGTGTTCCGATCGTCTTTGGGACCCCCCCCTGATTTACCCGGAAGTAGTATCAATTTGATATCAGATGAAAGGCCGTATTTTTCTCATTGTCGTCCTGAAATTTGAGCCCTCGAATCCATTTCATTCCCAAGATATAAACAAAAAACTGCCGTTTTAGTGGTTAACCACTTTATTAGCACAGTATTGAATAGGGCTTTGCAACATGCATTATTGCGTCTACCATCAAAACCGCAAGTTTGTTTCCCACGGTACTTGATGGGGTGTATGTGCAAGTGCAAGGCTCTCATATCAAGTAGAGAACACAATACACATAAATCGGAACAACAACCTTTAAGGGAGCTAAAAATTGTTGTCACCATACACACAGGTCCTTTTTGACTGAATTTAAAAAAAAATGAAAAAAAAACAGCTGATTTAACAATTGTTTTGTACAACAACACTTTACAATACTAAAACATACATGTCTGTTTTGTTTGCCAAGAGAATATCAACTGCAAATTTCACCATTCTTTCAAGAAATGGAATTTATTATTTCCATCAAAATGACATACCACCAATTTTCAGAAACCATGGATGAGAGAAAAATTAAGGAAGCATGGCGAATTGATAAAGAAACGTATGTAATAAATTAGCAGATGTAGCCTCTTCTCAAGAAATGTAATAAAAATATTTTTCAAAAGATGTCCATGACTTTTAGAATTGAAGTTCACGCTAAGTCCATGGATGCCCAATTTGTGATAGAAAGAAATTAAGAAACAGCAATATAAACACAATATCTCAAAAATTAATCATAAATTAATAAATTCAAATACAATTGTTTTGACTCGTGTGATGTACTTATGATTATTGCACTACCTTTCTAAAAAAAGTCTTACTTAGCCCCCCTCATCCAGTCAGCATAACATTCATAACATTGTAACTTCAAGGATTTCAACACCATTATCCATTTTCCTTCTTGGAACACCCTATATTACATTTTGTACTAAAAGTAGGTACTTCAACTAAGTAGCTTCGTCGACTGATCTATATGATTTTTCCAGCTAAGCCATGAGCCATCCACACAGTGCAGAGCCATGCTAGTGTACTAGCTTTGACGGGACACATAAGTGTTTACACAAGAATAGAAACACAAAAAAAAAAAATAATAAAATGGATATAGTGATAAGGGAACCTGTAAAATATTCTACAAATTTCAGACTCTGCACATGTGGTGTGTGTGGGTGTGTGGGGTGGGTGAGAAACGTAATGTGATTGGACACCAAATTGTTAGTGTACACTTACTTTTAGCTTTTGTTTATTATGCTACAAGCTTATGGCCGAGTGGGCACCATGTGCAGGGCTCTGAAATCCTGCTCAGTTGCCATGGCAACCTGCCTCCTTTTGCTCGATACTCAACTAATTATAGAGTACATATTACAGTTATTAATTTGACAAAAAATTGCTACTCGACACTCTGCTCGCACAAATTACTGTGAGAGCTAAACTTCGAATTGATGCATCACACTTCTGATATTGCGCAAAGGGAACCTAATGAATTATGCACGGTATCCAGTTACCCACAGAAAGCTTTACAAGTTGTATTATCAATTTATACCTGACAGCCTAATCAACGACAAAGCCACCGCTATTCTGTGTGTATAATCCAAACTCTGCGGCATTAGTGGTCTGTCTCTCTGGTGAGAGGCAGTGGTGGCTTGCGGCTTACGATACAGGCACCTGTTTCATCAACTTTGTAAATAGTGTGTTTAGTATAGTGCTGCAATTCCTCACACTGCTGCCGATGCTGATGCTGTAACTACTACTTCTACTACAATTAATCCTAGATGGATTAGGATCATCCTGGTTTGAATCCCTGCCATTAAAGGGGCACTGTGTGGTTTAATTTTCACTTTATGACTACATTCATGCCAGTTTTTAAGTCATCATTTACTGCAACTGGAATAATGAATTTATCTCGTACATCGGACCTTTACACCACCATGTGTTCACATGAGTTTACTAGTCCAGTTTGAGAGTTGCTGAAATTGACACACTGGAAACTTCTCACTGTCAACTGAATAAAACATATCAGCTTCATAGGCAACTCGATATTGTTGTTGATTCATGATACTGGAAAAGACATACTAAAAGTGGACACATTTTTTTGTGAAAATGTGTTTTGTCTGAATTTGTGGATACTACAATGAACATTGGCGGACATTGTTAAGTGAGCTGCGTGGTACATAGAATTCTTCAAAGTCAGGTGATCACCATGGTAACCGCACTATAGCCTCCCTTCGAGGAATCATCAACTAGAGCATCTTATTTCAGGCTGCTGAATACTACAGTTACAAATGCTTAGATATGTCCTACTAACTCCCAAGTCATTGAAAAGAGCACTGCTGAAAGAACATCTCAATTATATTGAGCTACCAGCAAGAAAACTGGCGATATGATAGTGTCTTTTAGCCTTGGAACCAGTAGTAAGATCACTGCTCATGAAGAGTGCTTTAATCGTTGGTTAAATGATCAGCAACTTAAGTGAAAAGCTGGTCTCATTGATCTCAGACATCATCAACAAGAACTACACTCAGAAAGTGCTGTTTTATTCTTGCATTACCGGTAAAGTACCTTACAGGTGCGCAGGATCTAATTAAGCTCAGAGACATAAGGATAACTTCTCAAAGGATAGTGCCTTTAATATTGAAAGGTTTTTGTTAACCGTGGAGTCATCACTAAGATCTGCTGGGAGTGCCTTTAATGCTCTGCCAGTAACAGATGAAGAGTGTCCATATGTGCCTTTCGTTGCAAGGTGAAAACAAAGAACCTGATACTGTTTAGTGTCCTGTTGATCATTTGTTGATACCAACAAGATTGGTACTCGAAGGATAGTACCCCTTTCATCTTGCATTGCAAACCAAGGAACAAGTATGTGGTGAGTTTTTTTTGTTAACCCAGAAGGCAGTAAGAAGATCACATCTCAGATGATTAGTGCCTTCGAGATTTTTGATCACAACATACATTCACTGAAAGTCAATAGCATCTTGGTTTACCTACGAGTCATCAGCAGATCTAATTCGGAAAAGGTAACTGGTCGTTAAAAGACATCTTGTTAACCACAGAATCAACAAAATAGCACTTGTTAACACTAAGTTAGAAGCCAAGTGGAAAGTATTCCTTTAGTCATCACCAAACATTGCTGCTAAAAGGAAAGTGCTCCTTTAAACCTTAAGTTGTCACCAATGTATTACTATTAAACTGATGAGTAAAGGAAAGAGCCCTTGTAAACAAGATTCAGCAAAAAGTATATCTACCGAGTACAGATCATTTAATCTAACGCCCTGTAACTATAGAGCATCATAAATGAATTTCCTATATTGCAGTTGATAGCGTTCATTGAAACTAATCAGTGTGAGAGCTGTGAATACTCAATATCAAGGAAGTGGCAAAGAGGACAAAAGAAGTAGGACCATTTTCCTTCATCACTACTGTAAGTGCTAAAAGATATCGTTCCTTTGACTTGTAGTCTTTGTCAGCACCAATTGTCAGCAATGATTACCTTTGTCATTCACATGTCCTTGATTCTTCTGTGCTGCTCCATACATACTGCCAATGCCAAACTTAATGTTGAGCCTCAGGATGGCCCAAACTGCACTGTCGACAGTAACGCAGGATCAGGAACTGTTACTACCATTTCAACTGCTTCAAGACATGAATGTTCTCTTAACATTACATCAATGCAAGAATATCCCACCCTGCTACAAGTTCAAGATGGCACTTTGAGCGGGATAGACTATATGTACGTGGAGAAGTTGGGAAGTGAGAATACTTGTAATACGAGCTACGTTGCACTGAAAGGTCCAAAGTTAACTCCTTGTAATATCACATTACCTTCTGCATGGAGGCTTCACTTTCACGGGAAAATTGCCCTCAGAGTTCAAGAGATTCAAGCTGAGAGTACCTCCCAAGATTCTAACCCATGCCCAAATCAGACAGCCAAATGCCAGAGTTTGCAAGAATATAGCTATGTTGCTGCATGTCATACATGGTTTAACCATGCTGTATGCACCTTGTCATACTCCCCCAATTGTACATGCCATCTTGATGGCAAAGTAGTTATTTCTGAGTGTCAGGAAGGAAACAAGAAGTATTTGTATAAAGGGCTGCTGACCCTCCCTAACAATATTTCTGAGTATGTTTATTTAAACATCACTCGACAAAATTTAACGGCCCTGGCGAGAGGCACCTTCGAAGATATAGGGGAGTTTATGCCACGCTACCTTTATTTAGACAAGAATGCAATTGACAATATTGTGGAAGGCACTTTTCTGGGTCTTGACCATGTAGGTTCACTATCTCTTAACGAGAACAAGCTTCAGACTCTCCATAACGGCTCTTTCAAAGGAGTCGAGGGATTGTTTTGGCTCAAATTGGAGTCCAACTGCCTAGCTACGATAGAAGCCGGGGCATTTTCAAACCTGTCTCATCTCATATACATAACCTTAAAACACAATTACTTGAAAACCATCAATCAGGGTGTATTTCTGGGCATGGGTTCCCTACGTCAACTCGACCTTGCCGATAATTCTCTGGCACATCTGCCACTCGACCTCTTCAAAGATCTGGTAAATCTCACATGGCTGGACCTGAGCAACAACCAATTCAACACCCTCCCCATGCTTGGTCACATGTCTCTATTAATGACACTTAAACTGTGGGGTAACGATTTGTTTTTGGTTGTCAGGAAAGTCTTTAAGGGTCTTCCCACCAATCTGACAACAATTGTTGACCAACACGAAATATGTGAATGCTTTCTGGAGGATCCTCACTTCTGCACAGCACGAAATAAAAAGACCCCGTACCTAACGTGTGAAAGGCTCCTGGCAGAAGTCATCCTGGCCATTCTAACATGGATAATCGGCTTCTGTGCTCTGTTTGGAAACATTTTTGTGCTGTGCTGGCGAAAAATGCGAAAGGAAAAAGAAAACAAAATTCAGTCATTACTGGTGAGAAATTTGGCTGTATCTGATTTACTCATGGGCATCTACATGCTCATTGTCGCCTCTGCTGATGCGCACTTTGGCATCTTTTTTCCCATGCACTCAGAAGCGTGGCGAAAGGGGGCGCTCTGTAGGATTGCCGGGGTGTTTGCCATCACATCAAGTGAAGCCTCTGTGTTTTTTCATCACTCGGATAAGCATAGACCGATTCCTGTGCATCAAGTATCCATCTCCCTCTTCTCGTACCCACACAACGAAGACCTGTGCAGTGGTTACCATCACATGGATCGCTGCGTTGCTTCTTGGTCTTGTACCCTCAGTCCTCTCCGGGAGAAATCCTGACTTTTACGACAACTCGCATGTCTGCATTGGTCTGCCGCTATCAAGAAAACAAAAACACACACAAGAGGAGATACAAATCCCACGATCAAATATAGATGATTCAAGTGCAAAAGTGGGCTTGAATACGACAAAACCTGAAGGGGAGGAGCCAGCGATGTATTTTTCCTCAGCACTTTTCCTAGGCCTAAACCTTCTGTGCTTTCTTGTCATACTCGCATGTTACTTAGAGATCATTAGAACGGTATACAAGTCACAAAGCGTAACCAACGTGATATGAAGCAGCAGCTGAAACTGACAAAGCGAGTCTCCGCCATAGTGGCCACTGACTTTTGTTCCTGGTTTCCGATCATCGTGATTGGAATTCTTGTCCAATCAGGAGCCATTACTATATCTCCGGCTGTATTTGCTTGGATGGTGAGTATCGTGTTGCCCATCAACTCGGCCATCAATCCATTTGTGTACACGATCTCTGTACATCATAGAAAATGGAAGATTTCAAAGCAACCGGTGGAAAATATGGAGATCCGAGCCTTGAACAGACAGACAGACGAACAAGAATTGAAGACCAACATGACCCTCATCAGCCAAAGAAATGGTGTGGAAGATGGTCAATTGTAAAACAAAAGAGTTGGACTCTTGAAGGAGAGGGAAATTGAGAGAGGGAGGGTAAGTAGGGCAAGAAACTCTCCAGTATTATTTTGTACAGAGTCAGAATTCTCTATTTAAGGTTAAGCCAAAAACTGTGGAACAATATATCATGTATGGTGTTATTCCGCTATGTGAACCGTGTGTATTCCCTAAAAACAAGAATTACACAGTGCTTAATTAAGATGCCCCAACAACTGTGGTTTAATCACATTTGATTAAAGATCATAATTTATCAGTATAGAGTATAGAGTGGATTAATGAATTTTCTTGAAAATGTTGGAAAATATGCAAATGAGCTAATTAATATTCATAACCTGTCCATAAAGTATACATCACATGACCTCATCATATTCTGTAACTGAGCCATGTTAGAAGTTCATACACTAATCGGTTTAGTTTGTGGAGTGGATTAATGAATTTTCTTTAAAATATGCAGATGAACTTGTTAATATTCATGACCTGTTTAAAAGGTATACAGCACATGACCTTATCATGTTCGATCACCGTGCCACGTTAGAAGTTTACAGGTTTAGTCTGTAGAGTGGATTAATGATTTTTTGTTTTAAATTTTCGAAATATGCAAATGAGCTCATTAATATTCATAACCTGTCCATAAAGTATACATCACATGACCTCATCATGCTCTATCACCGTGCCACGTTAGAAGTTCATTGACTGATCAGTTTAGTCTGTAGAGTGAATTAATGAAGTTTGTTGCACATCCAGACTGCTATCCAACATGGTTGTGGGGAAAAAAAGAAAATGTACTTTAAAACCAGACAATGGGGATATGTTTAACTGAGATTCTCTAAGCAGTTAGATTCTAAAGGCAGCATTTAGTTTTTAAATGCCAGTGCTTTGGTTCAAAACATGAAGGCTTGATAAAGCCAAATGAAATGCGAGAGTGAGACAATGAGGCATTTGAAGCCGCATTTAGAGTCTAAATGCTTTGAGGACATTAAATGCATCATTTAAACATGTCACCATTGCACGATTTGACAGAGTGCAAATCCTTTGGATCATATTCTATAGTGAGTGCAAACTGTAATAACACGATTATATACTACACTAATATCTACACTAAGAGGTATCTACACTTTAAAGGTGCGTGTTCCGATCGTCTTGGGACCCCCCCTCCGATTTACCCAGAAGTAGTATTGATTTTGATATCAGATGAAAGGCCGTATTCTTCTCATTGTCGTCTTGAAATTTGAGCCCTCAAATCCATTTCATTCCCAAGATATAAACAAAAACCCACCATTTTAGTGGTTAACCATCAATATGAGCACAGTATTGAATAGGGCTTTGCAACATGCATTATTGCGTCTACCATCAAACCGCGAGTTTGTTTCCCACGGTACTTGATGTGGTGTATGTGCATGTGCCAGGCTCTCATATCAAGTAGAGAACACAATGCACATAAATCAGAACAAGCACCTTTAATTCAACAATGTACAGGGCGAGTTGTATACATATATTAGTCAGTTTGATGTATTCAATCTGTACCAATCTTGCAATTGCTATTGTTACTGATCAGTATATATTTGCACATATGGCATTGGCATGAATTTTGTTATTTTTAGGAACATTTGGTTTAAAAAAATGAAACTTTTTTTAGTTTTCAGAGCTGAGAATAAAGGATGGATGAAGAGGAAAGGGTTGCTGCACCAGTGCGGGTGGTGCCGTACCCTTAGGAGTATGAAAAGTGGCCCAATTTTTTTAGCATATAAAGGATGGATGGAGAAGAAAGTGGTTGTCGCACCGGTGCGGGTGGTGCCACGCCTTGGGAGTTAGAAAAGTAGCCCGATTTTTTTAAAAGCATGGCAGTCTTTTCCGAGGTGTGGCAAGCATGTAAAAAGTAACTGGTAAACTATGGTGTAGGCAACATTAGATCAGTAATTGGGCGATTGCCTATGAAGTGAAAATCAATTTACATACGGTCAAAGTTGTGAATGGATTGATGCCATACTGATTTGGTTGAGTGGTCAAAAGGTCATGACCTGTTTCTGTGGATAGTAACTGCACTGATTATTTTATGCTGTTTTACAAATTTGGTTCTCTACTTTTGAACATTTCCAAAACAAACAATTACTAAAAGGTTTCCGAATTTGACAACCTGTACACCTACCTCAAGAGATGGGTTATTTATTTTCTCAGTTATATACTGCTGGACTGCTGGTGCTGTTTTGAAAATTTTAAATTACGATGCCATTAGGATGATAAAAAATGAATTTCCTAAAAACAATATTGATCTTTATTTTGTCAAAATTATGCAGAAGCATGCAAAGCACATTGTATATATGTCAATATGCTTCTTCTGTCCCAACACTCTTAAAAACACCTCATTAAATGTGATCTTACAAGGTTTCTAGTAAAAATTTGACCAGAATGTAGAAAAATTTGACCAGAATGTAGTAAATTTTGACAAGATTCTCATCAAATTAAAAGATTTTCCACTCAAATTGACTAGAAATTGTTGTAAAAGCATATTTAACTCTGCACCTAGTCAAAAGTAGTAAGAGTGTATACCAGTGTGTCCCAACCTTTTTTACCCAAGACCCCATTTCTAAATGATAAATGTGGAGGCTGGTATTTTGAAACGGAGTTTAACTTTAGACCCGGATTTAATCCAGGGTTAATCCTACACGAGTGGACCTTTTTTCTTTCCAACATACTCTAAAAATGTGCTGTAACAGGTGACAAAATTCCTCATGAATGGGTCAGGAACGGCCCATCCATGAGGAATTTTCTAACCCATTACATTTAACTTTCACAGTATTTTTGAAAAGAAAAAGGGTCCACTCATGTAGGACTAACCCTGGTTTAAACCCAGTTCTAAGACTCCCTGCCCATGTGACCCAATATTTTTTGTCTTGTCACCCAATATTGCACCCAATCAATAGTCTAATTAATGAAGATGACATCAATTTTGTAGTGTATATAAAGATCAGTTTTTGGAATAGAAGAAAACATTTCCCTAAAGAATTTGAAAAAAGGCAGTGTTACCATGGTGACTTGAAAGTGCAATTAAGACTACTTATGC
>JAMKCH010021466.1:0-21041 GCA_023653785.1 Ophioderma brevispina
ACCAGAGCTTACCAGAGACGGGCTGTTCGTGAAAAACAACCATTATAGTAGACCAGAAAATCAACAAAATTAAAGATGAAACATAAGTTATAGAAGAAAATAAGTGTTAGATAAGATCCATGTGTTGATGGGTGGTGGACATTCGCAGCTGCATAATTGGCACGTTAATTTAAAGCATTAACTGATCTTACTTATATTTACAATATATTATACTCGATTCATCTGATATGTGACCCCGTACCATTCTTGCGGAGGTGAAAAATTCAATGAGGCGCAGGGACTTCTGTTAATCATGTTATTGTGAGGAATGTTAAGGCCTGAAATACACTATTGTGCGTTTCCATACATGAATGAAATTGCATTTAGTGGCAGGTGAGTAAGTTATATGACCGGAGTGTCCTCCAAGATAATCCGGTGTGGCACGTGCATTTGAATTCTTTCATTTTCCCTCTCCGACTTAATTGAATAGGTTCAAAACTCCAGGGGGACGAACGTATCAACGCGAATCGACTATACCATGCTTTGGCTTTTATTTCCATAGTCGATGAACGTCCTGTGTTGATTGCGTGGTGGACATTCGCAGCTGCGTAATTTAGCACCTTGATCTTTTCACCAAAATAAGATCAACTGTCTTCATCGGTGAAAGTCATAGAGGTCAAAGCACAGATACAAACAACCGACATATGTTATACTTCCAAAAAGAATTATAAGAACATGTACTAACTCTATTTGGCTTGCTCATACTGACCCCCTTTTTTCATCTCTCAAAACTCTGAAGATTTATGATATCTACAAACTACAGCTTGTATCTTATGTTCCGATTCCATCATGATCTCCTCCCCACGACGCCACCGACCTCATTCCTGACGACTTTTTAAACATTGACACACCCTCTCATCACTATAATACAAGATATGGCCAAGACTTTTCCATCAAGAAAACAAACACTGTTTTTGCAAGGAACACCCCAAGTTCTCAAAGCCCTCTATTTTGGAAAACCTACCTGCTCACCTTAAAAATTCTCCTTCCTTTGCTTCACTTAAAACTAACTTAAAAACACACCCATCAGTTTCTATAACAATGACCGCTCTCCATAACGTCATTTCTTGCATTTAACTTTTGGCTTATTTTCTTGAAGATAGGAAATTATACAGTCGGTCTGTTCTCGTTTGTTTTGTTCGTCCTGTCTAATTCAATAATTATTTATATACCATTTTAATGCAATTTACATGATCTTTTGTATTTTCATATTATTAATAGAGTTCCTGGTAAATGTTCGTACATACACTGTATGTTTGTAACTTATGAATCCAAGGGCACTGCAACTCCACGCTATGCGTTTAGCAGTGTCCTCATCTCAATTCGCCATTATTTCTCGTGCCATAATTTAATTTGTAGATGTTGTATTTTTGATGTTGAGATGAAATAAATTATGATTTGATGATTAAATAATAGATCCAGAGATCCCACAGAGGGTAACCAAGCACAGCAGAATGATCAGCAAACAAAACCTCAGCAGATGTTCAGAAGCAACCTTCAGGGAGTCAGTTAACCAGGTGACCAAGAGAAAGCAGCAGTTGGACCAACACAGTCTACCTCCAAAAATTCAAGCGTTGGTAGACCAAATTAAACCACCAAAAGGTTCTGGACTTATAAAAACTGTGTAGATAGATATGCAAAAGTTTTTATGTGTTGTTTTACAGGATGTTTGGTCACAATTAAAGGGGATTAGCAGCGATTTATGCGAGAGAATCGAAAAAAATGTGGAAATGCATTTCTGAACTTATAAATCAGGGTAAAGTGTGTACAATTCCAAATACCTTGCTTCCAAATGGTGAAAAAAATGAAGTACGAGGGGTGATTGATAAGTTCTAAAGCCACAGTAGAAAGAGATAGTAACCAAAGTTCAAATTTACACCATCTACAGTTTCATTCCAAATGAAAAATTCAGACGTTTCATGTGTTATATCTGTTCTATTTTTTAAACTTGCAGGAGTCAAACAATGAGAGTTTTGCCGGACCAATTTGAAACAATTACGCGAGAAAATTATAAAGTTGAGGAGAGGAAAGGTGACACGGGGGTGCTCTTCATCAAATGATGCTCATGACATGCCCCAAAGTCCATAAGTCTATGGTTAGCCATGCCGCAAATCCATCAGTGTGGCTTCAATCTGGTTTGAAACATCCAGCTATTCCACCGGGAATTGGCAACCGTCTGACTACATCTCTTCCCAAAGATGGAAATAGGAATTCCTCAACTTTTTAAATTGCTTCAATTGGTCTTATAGATATGGTAATTTTAATTTTAAAAAATTTCAATGTTAAAAAAAATAGAACAGATTTCAACTGAAAACTTCTGGAATTTTCATCTGAAGAATGAAAAACTTGTAGATGGTGTTGTAAATTGGAATTGGTCGCACATCTCTTTTCCTTAGGGATTGAACTTATAAATCAACCTCGTATTTGAGGAAGGAAAATTTGTCTTACCGTATCCCGCAAATAGACTACGGCGATGTGCGTCTCAAAATCTACACTACTAAAACAGCTGATGTGGTTTACACCAGTACAGAATGAAACAAAAATCAAAATATTTGTGTTTGAGTCAAAAACTGATTGATTCATGGTTGCCCCATATCACGCTGATGAAAATCGGTGAATTCACCATGGGGAAAGGATTTTTTGTTCTCATGTCGGGAACATTTTGATACGCACACGTGATAGAAATTACAGAATTACAAAAGTTACTGCCTTGTCTTTAATACACGGATTTTTAAAGCCAACCACTTGCAGGTTATGTTCGCATATCCATTTTTTGCCAGTAACCCAAAAATATAAAAATATGAAGTTGAGGATTTTTTCGATGGTTCGGATTATCAAAATCGATGCTACTGTCCTCCCTTTTTTAAAAGGTATTGATGTACTTCCTAAATATAAGTTTATCAAAAAATTATACACAAGGGGTCAGAATAAACCCATCTTAAGTTAGGCCTGAGCATCAGGTGGTGTGCTCTGTGATGTTGATTTAAGGAACACAAGGGAATCTGGCAGCCTACCCAGTTCCTATTTACACTACAAACAACCCACTGTGTAATACTTCTGACGTGGTAAACGCCACAGTATCACGCATTGGAACATCACAACCGGTGTGTTAAAAAAAATACTGCCGGTCATCAAATTATTGTTTTATGTGTGTCAGGTCAACAACTTGAAATCAAGTAGATGGTAATAAATTTTACCGAGCAAACCCTGACAAAAGCAGAGTACCATAAACAACCAGATGGGGAACTTATTGGTATCTGCCCAAATGACTGAATGTTAACTGTAGGGGAGGTTGTTCAACAGGAACCTTACCTGTTGTTTAGACATTAACAGGGGGAAGGAAATAGCATTTACGTAAATGAGAACCACGAAGTGATCTGGAAACCTGAGCAGCTTTTGGGTTGCTTTTTGGTTATTATTTTTAAATTTTCATGTGAGCCAAATTTCACCAGGTAACACAATTTTATATCTAGGAATACAAAGTACATTTTTCAGGTGTTTTTATTGGACGATTATTTATAAACTTGGGAGAGCAGTAGTAGTGTTTTAAAAAATTAGGGGGAAGGTTGATCATTATTTTAAAGACTTAAGGGGGGAAGATGGTAGTATTAGGCCAAGAAGTATTTAATAAATCAAACAATGGAAAGGTGGAAAATTTCTGGGAACAAGCTGAAATGTCAGAATTGGTGCAGAAATGTTTCTAGAATAATATACTTTAAAGAGTCCACAAAAAAAATCCTCTTTGTGCATTTCAGAAATAAGGGGGAAAAGTTGTACAGGGTTAAACTTACGAAAATTCCAAGTGTCCTAAAAGTGTTCCCAACACATTTTTGTCATGGCACAAGGATTAAAAAAAATGTAAGTTTGCCCTTATCTATGGCTTGGTAATTTTAATAACTATTATGTAAAAAAGGATCAAGGTAATCCTGGGGTAAATTTTCAGAATGGTCGGCTTCTTCTGAAAGATGTGTCCAATTATTCATCAGTTTGTACATGAACACCCAAAATGAATATTTAAACAGGGGTGTGATGGTCATTACTTGCCAAAATTACAGGGCCAAGTGTGAGGGGGTTCTACAGGCTCTAGGGGGTCACTTTTTTGCCTTTCTGCTATTATATGTCACATTGAATCCAGTAGGGATTTGAATGAACGTTCTGTTTTAATAGCCTCTACGAGCAATTTGAACCCTGGTTTCAATGAAATTGGATCATTTTCGAAATATTTACCCCAAGGATATGACATTGAATGTTAGGTCTGTAGTACTTATAACACAGGTGTTTGTAGATAGGGGCAAACATACCTTTTATTGATCCTTGGACACTTTACCAAAAATGTTGGAAACAATTTTAAGGCAATGCTTAATATTTTGAATTTGACCCCTGTACAACTTTTGCCCCCTTATTTCTGAAAAAGCTCAAAGGGGATTTTAGGGGACTTTTTAGTTATGTTATCTAGACACATTCGCACCAATCTAACATTTTCAGCTTGTTCCCAAGGAGAAATTTCCACGTGTAAAACTAAAATCTTGGCTATATGATTTAGATTTGTTTTCCATAATTGCCACACTTATGTACTATTACGTATTCGACGTGTTACAGCCCCCCCACACCAGAAGCTAGACCAACATGCTGAAATAAGGACAGACTGAACCAATATCGTGTAGTAGATCCTTTATTATTCTGTATCGAGAAGTCGTATGAAAGTAGTATAGATACACATCAGTTCTCATGTAAATATCTTACAAAATGATTTTAAAATGTGTGATTTGCCCAACTCTTTCGAGCTTTGAGAGTTTTTTATAGTTTTTGTGTTTTTATCCTTGTACCCGGTATTACGTATTTTCTTGCGACTGGGATGCTTAAAAACATTGGTGGTGAAGCATGGCGATTTAGTGCCCCACTCATGGCACACACACTTAATTGCCTCTAAAGTATTGGCACTCTCTTGTGTTATATTACCTGACTAAATGTCAGCAAATCTTTACCCTCCCCTTAGATACTTCTCAACTTGCCTTAATTGATTACATTTACTGTCGTAATGATACAAGACCAACAACCGGGTTAAATTTAAAGGCAGGGAAATCGCCACAAACCCTCGATCCGTCCAAACTTCTTTGCCAGACTGATGTCTATTTGTCTATGTTGGATGAAATTGTATCGTGAATTTGATAAGCTACGGACCAGGCAGCAAAGGTCCTGACAAAGCTGATATTTACATTACGTATGATTTGTTTTCTTGCAGTGTTGCTCAAGCTTGTTCAGATGAAAAATTAAGTTCCACAATGTAAAAAGATATACCGACACGTCTCCAGCAGGTATGGGAGGACATTAGAACGAGTTGCTTGTGGGGTTGGAGAAAAGGGCGCTCAATAGTAAGGAGCAGGACAAATAGGACCATCATGCTGCGGCTTCATTTAGGACCCTAGCAGCAGAATGACAATCCGTATTAAAACTGTATTTAAAGCTTGGAGGTCATTATGGTCTTTAATTAGCGTTTAGGGATTTTTCGGGGGGTAGTTGTTACCCACTGACCACGACACATGGGTAGCGGGTCTGAGTCGCCGAGTGAAAACACACCGGAGGTTGCTTTTCGCCTTGGCAATATGGCGGGACACAATTGCATACACCTTGTATAAGTTAAAAGGAATTTGTATAAACAATTGACACATCGTGTGAAATATGTGCACTAGCAGGTGTATGCATTGTTTCCCGCCATAGTGCAAGGCGAAAAAGCAACTTCCGTTGTTGCACTCGGCGACCATTAAACTGTGCGGCAGCCCCCCACTATCCATGTGTAGGAGGTCAGTGGTTTGTACCCAATCACATGTGTGACAAGTCTTACCAATACTCAGACAAATCTTTTGTGAGTGTAGGCCACCAAAAATGACTCATGTGTTTTTCTCCCACCTAAGTGTCCTACCATGGGATTATCATGGGCTATGCCTATCACTTCCCTATGGTATACTTTTGGCACTACAATTTGATGCACAACCTTCATTCTTCGTCTACAAGTGCAGCATTGGGTGGCCGCCATTTTCTCATGAGGACACCATTTTGCTTGTAGAAACATACAGGAATTTGCTCGGCTTCCTGTTGGTCAATGCCCTCTCACCTAATTTCCTAAGTGCTGGGTCATTTTGCTGTTCTACCACCAGCTTGTCATGGCTTGAAGGGTCTCCTTTACAGTCCCTAACTCTATCATGCTCAAAGGCTGGATTGTCATTGTTTAGCAGCTTGTCACTTTTTCTGTGCTCAGAAGCTGGATTTTCACTACTTGGGAATTTAGTCTCCCCTGAAGAGGGAATATGACCTCCAAATTCCTCTAACTTTGAGAGAAATATATCCTCTAAATATGGGGCCAAGTCATCCTCGGCGCTCTTCCTATATGTATGAGTATTTTGACTTATCACCTGCTCAATGTTTTCCTGTGAGACTTTGCTGGTCATTGACCTATTTACTGCACATGCTGGGAAAATTTCTGTTTCCTGATAAAATTTATCCACTGTACAGGGCACCTGGGAAACTATGGGATCAGGGAGTACTTTCCTCCCTGCCAAATCATTCCCTAACAACATGGATACCCCTTTTACTGGGAGTTCTTGTCTAACACCAATTGTGACAGTTCCAGAAACCAAGTCTGATTTCAAATTCATTTTGTGAAGAGGGACACTAATACAATCCATACCTATCTCCCGAATCAATGCACTAGTTCCTGTGGAACTCTCAATATCAAATGGAAGTGCATCTTCCAATATCGTAGACTGTGCGCAGCACGTGTCCCGCATAATTCGTATGGGTTTTGGATCCAAACTATCACCTGAAAGTAACACAAATCCCTCCAAAACCAAAGGCTTAAAGTCATCCCTTACTTTTTCTGTGTCAATTCCCTTTTGTGGAATTTCTTGTTTTTGAACAGAAGAACGAACTTTTGACCTCTAAATAACTGCACAGCCTATTGGTTTTGACTCACTTTTGGCTCTCTCCATTTTAGGCGGATAGCCATGTAGCTCCCAACACCTTGACTTTGTATGTCCTGACTTTTTACAGTGATGGCATGTGAACTGTGATTTTGATGCCATCCCGTGCTTTTGATTAGCACCATTTTCTTTGCTCCCCTTTTCTTGGGAACAGACTGGGAGGCTATCATGAGATACGTTGTTAGAACCCGACTTATTGTTGTATTTGTGTACCTAGTAAATTCTTGGCTAGGCCACCAGTATTACTCATTTATGGTCAAGATAGTCACCGGCATTTACGGGCTGCTTCACGGAAAACGTGAAGTTTGTTTTCATCCAGATGTGTTTTGATATCTGGATGAGACACTGTTTGAACTCTTCAACTAAACATGAAATCCCTAGTTGACCAAAATTGTGCCCAACTTCTTTTGAAAGAAGCCAGCGTCAAACATTTTGTTCCTTTAACGGGCAAAGTTCACGTGGTTCTTCATCCTTTTCTGGACAAGACCGACTTTTTCTATATGCCTCTGTCACCAATTCATATTCTTTAAGCACTGCCTGCTTTACTTCATCATATCTAACTACATCTGTCTAATGACCCTTATGAACATATGATGTAGAAACAAGGTCCACGTTTCTTGGGCCATTTCAAGCTATTGGAAATGTTCTCAAAATGTAAGAAATATTTGTCTACTTCGTGCTCTTGAAATTTTGGAACCAAGCGAATATTTTGCCGCCTCAAAACCGGTTTCTTGGAAGAGTCTGCGCAAGATCCTTGTAATTTTCTTTTCCAATTACTTTCTTTGTCAAGACTGATAGAACAATTTATCTATTTTTGTTTATTTCATTGTGCATTGCAACTCCTTTTCTTTGTGTTGCATTTCCATTCTTTTTGTGGCTGTTTCTTTGGCATCTGCATTCTTTTTCTAATGCAATTTCCTTTCCTTCTGATGCCATTTGAATTTTTCTTTTTCCCTTGCAATTTCAAGTCTTAATATGACGGCATCATTGGGGCCTGCCAGAATTTCTTCTATCCCATCCAAATATGAACTATCCCAAACTTCTTCCTGGACAAATTTTTCAATCCAAAAATTTTTTGAGGCTGCTTATCATAGCATGTTTTCCTTCAAGTCTTAAATGGCTTGGCTAGTTTCATAGCTCAGCTTTCTCAGACTATTAAATTCATCCCAAATTATTGCCTATGAAATCTTATGGATTAAACTCATTGTGGCTGTACTCTACCACACAAGACTATTTTATAACTGAACCAACTATGGAGAGTGCAAGCAATACACACAAATTTGAATGTAAATGTGCAAGTGGTTACAATATTATTACACTGTAAGGTGTAAATTCTGGAATAAGGCTAAAAGTTTATCTTAATTCAATTCCCGGGATGAGCCCCCAATTCTGTTATGGAAGTCTCATGGATGTCAAAGGTCAGAAATACCCCTAAAGACAAATGAGCCTTATTCACAAATGATCTAAATTTATAATATAACACAGTTGTAAATGATTTAATCAGATTGTTCAAGAATTTGGTATGTCCAAAACAATATTATCTATAACAATTCAAAGTTACCTTAACCAATTCTAATATTACTCAAAGTTCATCCAGTTTATTATCTTATGTCTCAAACTAAAGTAGCGTGGCAGTTCCAACGATGATATGCCTCACAGTGAAGCCTCCAAAATGACAGTACGCAAAGTTCACATAGAGATACATGGTATGATTCATTGGCTTCTTCTCAGTAAATTTTGTCCAGACAGTTCAAGACGACAGGGTTTTCTCTAGACGACACTATGATTCTGCAATACAAATCCAGGATCTTCTATCACCATCAGTCTGCCGGTAATAATGTCCATCAGTTAGGACCACAAACTGGAATCCCATGTTTGATTCCAAAAAATTTTAAAGATCTTTGCGGCTTAAAGTGACAGGAGAGATTTTTTTAGGATACGGAATTCTCCTCAAAATTTCATGGTCGGTTGTAGATTACCTACCGAGAACGTTTCGAAGGTTTATTGGACAAAAAGCGCAAAAGAAACACGCAAACCTTGTTTTGAACTGGCTTGCTATCGTAATCATACCCATAGAAAAGCATGCTTTGCCTTGCTGTCGTGCACGACAGAAACTACTAAATCATCATCTTATTACATAAAGACGGCGTATTCGGCTTATTTACTTCAGGTGTGATCTAATACATTGGTAAGCATTCCAAATATGTAAAAAGCCGGGGTTCGAGAAAAATTTGGGGCGCTTCTTCCTGGAAATCTCCTCATGTCTCTTTAAAAGACGACAGCAAACAGTTCCGCTTTCAAGCTCCGACAGTCTCGAAAGTATTATAAATCCTGGCACTAGGTAAAGCACAAATCTACCATTATTGAAGATTAAAACTAGCTATAACTATACCGTATAGCTCCTGGTTACAACTGCTGGCCCTGAGTCTTTCCAGTGACAAGTATTTAACTTCTCACAGCTGGATTCCCCTCCCTAACAATAATCATTACAGCATCATCATGCATAAACATAATTTTGCCCTGACCAATTGGATTTCACATAAATTACATCATCTGCATTGTATCACCTCACACTTATAACATCATGTGGAATCCCCAAAATATGCAATATGTTTTGATCTCCAAGCATAAACAAGTTGACTCAGTTTCTAAATTTACATCTTAGGGAATTCCCAATCACCTGTCTAGTTGTAAACAACAGGTGCATATTGGGATTCCACTTTCTTCTCTTGCATATTCTATCTAGTAAATAAAACCTGGTCTGATCTCAATATAGCACAAGGGGATTTCCCTAATTAACAAAGTGCTTTTTCCATGAGAAACCTTTTCTCAAATAAAGTTGACAAATCAAATTAATATTTTAATCACAAAAATGGAGGCTAATATCGTCGGCCGCGTCACATACAGACGTATTTGCAAAATCCGCATTTCAAGATAAAGGGCTTTGAAGAAGTTTTTTCGATTTTAATTGCCCATCTGTTAATTAAAACATATATACAATTAAAACCTTGTAAAAAATCGCCGAAATAAGTTAACATTTCAACTATAAATTTAACTAACAGCTTCCAATTTCATTTATATCAATCGAAAGATGTTGAATAGAATACGTCAGTATGTGACAACTCCAAAATAAGCAATTTCAAACGTGTAATAACAATACGACGCGGAAATACGTCGTTATGTGAAACGACAAATAACCAATTCTATCTATACTAACCGTGACACTGCAAAATTCGTCGCACAAATACGTCCCCTATGTTACGCGGGGCGAAAACTTTCAAATGAACGATACGATGCTATGTGGCCTGCGCAGTATAGATTCACGACAAAAAGATACGTACGTCGTTATTTGATGCAGACAATTTAACCTTTTGTAAATCGTCATAATTAGTTAATATTTTAAACTAATGAAAGGTGCAACGAGAGATTATCCACATAAATCGTCCGGAACTAAATCTCTGTAAGTTCTCTAGTTTTTTGAGTTACTGCACTCACCTACTAGAAAGTTGAAGTAATGTGTTTTAGTTATAGCCTTTCCAAGAATAATTGTTTTCAATAATAAAAAAATCTGCACTGAGGGCAAAAGTTTTTGGAGCTACAGTCGATTATTATTTCACTATATATTCATGCCCAATGGGCGATTTTTGGGCAATGATGTGAGGGGTAGATTGGTAATCACTTTTGAGCAGAATTTCAAAACCTGAATCCCAATGGTCCTATAAGTATTATCCTCTATAAATAACAAATGGTGTTTATAAATCTGGTGATTTTTTAATCTTATTTGGTTTAATTGGGTATTTATAAGCTATTTAACGTAATAAATGTCCATTTTTGGATCAAAATTTAGCACATTCTTGGTATTTTTGCTTTTTAAAATATGGTATCCATAACCTATAACACGATAATGAGCTAATTTGTTTTATAGCAGATACCAAACTGGACAGTTTTTGGGAAAGTTTGAAAACCACCTTAGTGTTACTTTTTTTAGTAAATGGCTCTAAATAACCTAATTTTTTTCCCAAAATTCTAAAAAATCGTGATTTTTACATGTTGAAAGAGTCAGGACGATCCAACTTAGTGTGTGCCCCTTGAATAGTACAGACGAATGCTCAAAGTTATTTTAAGGTTCATTGTACATCCAAAGTACACATAAAAACGTCAGGTAAAGTCAGAAAATAGCAACATGGTTAAGGTTGCCCAGGTAACCATTAACCACTAAGCTGTGACTGGCTACGTGAGAAAAAATAGTTGTAGGACAATAACTTTGACAGTTTTGTGCCACCATATCATGTCCTTTGCACCGGGTGACATTAGTAACATATCTGAATCGAGTACAGGTCCTCAGGGCAATGCCTGTTGCCCACATGAAACGCGCCAAAGATTCATGAAAAACGGCGATTTGCATTATGAAGAGTTTACGACGGGGGAACGATTTAAAACTTATTTTTTCCCGTGATCCTTGTGGCACGGAGTGGCTCAAACTTATTTTGGTGTTTTGTTGTACATTTTGTAAAAAAAATAAAAAAAATAAAAAAAATCAAATATTTGAATTTAATGGTTTACCATGGTAACACAGTGACCACTAGATCTGTGAGTAGAAAATAGTCTCACAAAACTAATAGTTTTTGACACCATATATGGTCGTGACATTTAGTAACATTTGAATAATGAGCACCGGTCCACCAAAACCATTATTACCATAAAACAACACATCCCATAATTTGGGTTTTGACTCTTAAGTGACCGAGGTTTTTTCACTCCCAGAGGCTCCATAGACGCCAAAAACACTTTTCCTGAAGGATTGTTGCATGAAATTTAATCAAAGCTAATGATGCCTTCAAAAGCCCTGTCATTACATCAATTAAACCAAACTTTGCTATTTTATAGGCGATCCTGTATTTTATATTTTGGGCCAGTATAACTTTCCGCTAACAGCTCCCAATGACACAATTTTCATGGCTGGCAGAGCTCGAACTCCTCGATATACATATACTAGTAAACAAAATTTAAGTAAGCCACCTTTCTCGAAGTTTGTGAGCCCTGTTCACCTAATTACGGCTTTGCGCTTATTTTTATTTGCTACAGTCCCTGAATACCTCGCTCACCCGCGACACGTGCCTCTTGGTGGTAGTGTCCTGACCTCTACACTTGGATCACGCGAGTCAGAGTCGCCGATTGAAACATCAGGAAGTTGGTTTTTGACCTATACATTGGTCGGAACACAATGCATCACCTTGTCCCCAACAATAGAACAAATGTGTGGAATATGTGCACCAGCCGGTGGATGCATTGTGTCCGCATATTGGTTCGTCAAAAACCAACTTCCTGTTGTTTTACACTCGGCGACCATTCAACTGTGGCGGAGCGCAGCCCGCTATCCACGTGTAGAGGTCAGTGGGGGTCCTGTCGAGATTGAGAGACAAACTTTTGAGGCGTCCTTGACCTTCATAATTTTGGGGAAGAAAGTTTGGGAAGGGGTTTTTTCTTTTACCTTCAAGGATGCTGAGCACTATTTTTTGGTCCAAAACCTTGGAATGTAGTGAACTCTTGCTATAAGGGCTAGGTATTTCAAAATGTCCGCTAAAATTCCTGAGAATTGTATATTAAAGCACAAACAAGCATCGAGAGTCAAAATTAGTTTTTTGGCACTTTTACACCTAATTGTACAACGTCTTTCCCCTTTCCCCGAAAGAATTTTTGCACAAAAATATTATACCATACGACAATAATTAGCAACAAAATTAGAATGTCACAAAGACCACAAACCTTAAAAATTAGGGGGCAAAACATTTTTAATTCAGAAAACACAAATTAAATTCATTACTACGCAGGTTGCTGGTGATTTGGAGTTCCTTTGCATAAATGCATATCACATTAAAATCATTTTACCAACCGCTCGTTAGCGTTTGTTTTGTGGAGTCTTTTTTATAATAGTTCGTGCTGATGCTCGTCTACCACACCATGGGCAATGAGAATAATTTCAATTGAATGTATCCCACAATCAACACAATATTAGACATGTAAAATAAATCTTTCAAATTTGGTGAGATACACACTTGATACCAGCTGATACCGAAATTCACTATAACCCACCCCACTAAGTAAGGGGCTGCTATCAAATAAACTAAAATATATCAAAATGCATCACGAATATATCCAAATATATCAACATTAGTCAGGACTCTTTCGAGTCCAAATTGGGTAATAATGTAAAAACTGGATGTAAAATTAAACTATTTTCGAGCTAACGGTTTGGGTGATGGGTATGAGGTCTTGTTTTTTTACTTTGGTGGTGGGTATGGGTCTTTGTTTTTTTACTTTACTTTGGTTGGTGGTATTAGGATTGCTCGAGTGTATGGCTATGTATTCTCTGGCTATTTATTTAAATAATTCTTTTGATGAAAATCCTGCTAACTTTCTACTGTTTTCCCATACGTTTGGTACGGTTTTCGATTTCTGCAACGTGGCACTATTGACATAAGTTACATTATGTGCACATGTAGATGTGGTGCCCCTTTTCATAATATTCAAAGCACCATAAAGCAGGGACTCTCTGCTGACAGCTGGCCATCAACTGTGTGTATATTTTGACGTATATATTATTATTTTTCTCTGTTTTTATCCCGCTGGCTTAAAAGTAGAGGGGGGGGGTGATTTTCGACAGCAGATTCTGTGTGCCGTGTTTGTCAGTCTGTGTGTCTTCCATTTTGGTTAGGTTTGCGGTTTTTTATCTCTGCCAACGCTTTGGCTTCTTTTTTCTTCAATAATATAATAAGATAATACTATTTGCTTTTATAAAAGCCCATTTCACCATCAAGACACAAAGCGCTGTTGCCTATTATTATTACGCTGCCGTCAGAAGTCATTTTCGCTTCATCTAGGCCGGCAGCTGGCCCCAAGCGGCACAATCATTCAGCACTAGATTGTAATTTCCCCATAACGCTACCCGAATATCGCTTGGGGTCGACGAGCACGGCTTATCCTTATCCATGATACGGACGGGCTCCTAACGCTTGGGCTAATTGCAAGCGAAACTTGATCAAGAAGAACCACTGGCTCCAATTGTGGTGAGAGAGGTCATTTGGGCCGACTAAAGGCACTATCAGTGATTTACTAAATCAGAAAATCGAAAAAATAATTGATAACCAAATGATACAAGCATACCAACCAAAGACAAATCGGATATTTAGCTTAATGGAGATTCATATCTTCAAACACTACACTGCTGTTTTTCTTCCTTTCTTTCTCCTAAATTTTCAGTTGGAAAATAACTTAAAGAATTTCAAAAATATATTGATTCTTCCGAGCCGATCTGTGATAGTGTGTTTAAAGGGATTCTTTGAAAATGTATCCATTCAGTGTCCTCTCACAAATTTGTTCGGTAGAATCAGGAGATTGTGGTAAAATGCGTTCGCCTCCCTGCCATCCAGTCCCCTCCCAATCCAGAAAAGGGTGAAACGGTCCACTTTTTTGGCCGGATTTGTTCATAAATGGCACAATCTAGAGAAATATTCAAAAAAGAGTCAGTACATTTTGGCAAGAAGCTGTCAAAAGATCCCCCAAAGAACCATTTTAGGAGGTTATTCCACTTTTACTAAAATTATCTTTGTGTGCTAGGAGGTCAATGACCTAAAGTTTAGGCGGGTGCCCCTCATGAAATGTCAAGGTCTCACCAAAATGGTTAAATCCTTAATTTGCACCGATTTCTTTAAAATGGTATTGTTTCAAAAGTAAGGTGGCACTCTCATATGTATTTTGTTTTAATCGAGATAAATGACAAACAAAAGGTCATTCAATGAACCTCTTATTGATCACCCGCGAATTTTAAAAGTATGAGCGCGGATGCAAAATATTTTTGTGCATCTCCACGGCACAGAATTGCCTCCAAATGACTCCAACTATGGGCCAAGTTGCGCCAAACTGATCATAAGAACCCGGTCCAAGTTTCATCATATGCCGGTGAACCGGTTGGAATATTGGTTTCCCGCCACAAATCAATTGTTACGATCACCACCAAATTGGGCACTATAAGTACTGACTCAAGGTGCATATGAGGAGTACACACACAGATTGGGGTCAAGGGTATGTAAAGGGTGGATTAAAGAGGCCATGCGTCATTTGAATATGGTTACTGGTTTCTCTCTCTCCTGTCTCAACGATGGGCCGATTGGCATCCAACCTGATCAGAAGAACCACTGTCCTAATGTCAAAATGGTGTAATCCAATTGTAAGTGAGAGGTCACGTGGGTTTTTTTTTTGAAAACTCTCCATTTGTTTTCCCCCCGCCGCAAATCACAAATGCTACGATCACACCAAATTTGCAGTATAAGCACTTGTCCCCAAGCCCATATGAGGTGAACACAGGTGTCAAAGGTTATATTGGATGAATTAAAGGCGCCTTCTGTCCATTTCTTTTACAGTTTTTGAATTTATCTCCTGCCCAACCTTTTGGGCCAATTGAGGCCAAACTTGCCAGAAGAACCACTGGCCCACGGTTCATATGTGGTGTATTCTGTGGTGAGAGGTGCTGTTGCGTTATCATAATTGGGTCAAAGGGCATTAAATGGCATTAAAGGTCAATTAAAAATGGCATTCTTTGATGCAATAGCAATTAATATTGGTCAAATCGTGGCAGAAATGCTGAAACTTGTGTTTGTTGTGGGTCACATTCAGCGCCGATTTTTAAGGTCATTCAAGGTCAAATCTCGTAACATGTGGTAGGATGATGAAACTTGGGCGAGTGTGGTCAACAGCCAATCTCGAACCTTTTTGAAAGTCCAATTTCAAGGTCGTAAGTGTCATCTAACTTCACAACACTGTAGAATGGTTGTATGGTCATGGAACCTATTTGATGTACTCAACGTTGCTACTGTTAATATACATCTCATGGTGTTTAAAGGCAATGGGTTACATCCCATTCCAAAACAGTCGTTTATTTTCCGTGCGGGGCGCTGACCTTTGAATATTTGCACGGAATACTTATTATTTTGTGTTCTTGTAACACCATAATGTCAATTCGATACAAACAATCCGACAAAATAATCAGTTGTTGGGTCTGGTTTCTATTGGGTGTTAATATTTGTTCCTACCCATGGCCAACAACAACGAATGAAAATGAAACGCCAGTCGTCTTTTATTTAAATACAAGAACGCCTCAATGAATACATCTTTCATTCACCTAAGCGCGCATTGCAGTAGGAGAAAACAAGAAGTATCTAGAGCACAATGATCGCGGGCACTATTATTACAACACCTGGCCACCTCTAACCCTACAAACCAATTTGTTCACTACCGATTAGTGTAATATGCAAAGCGGCACCCACAGTAAGGTGGAAGAAGCGAGGCAGCCATGGCTTTCTATTGTTGGTACTGCTATGTTTTCTTTGTGGTCGGCAAACATGCGAGACTATTGATTTCTAAAGATTACGTCACGTTTTGCCTCTCTATTCTATATAGAACCTCTTTTTGGTAAAGGTCAGAAATACTTTTCTAACACAAACAATGAGCCTTGTGAAGACAGCTAGCAGACAGTTCACTATCAAGCTCCGGGCGCATGCCATATATTATAATCCTGCGTGGCAATGTAAAGCCCTCATCTAACTACCATTATTGTAGATTAACTAGCTATAACTCTACTGTATAGCTCCTGGTGACTACTGCTGCCCCTGAGTCTTTCAAGCTCACAGATAGATTCCCCCCTTTCTAGGCAAAATCACTTACATCATCAATATGCATAAACTAACCTGTACTGCCAAATCAGATTTCACATAATGGCATCTGCATTGCATCACATTACAATTATAACTTCATGGTGGAACTACACTTTTCAATGTGTTTTGATCTCAATTCCTAAACAAGTTGACTCAGTTTCAATTTAGCATTCCAGGGAATCCCACTCTTCTCTTGCTTGATGTGAATAACAGGTGCATTTTGCACAACAACGACTAAGGGGAAATTCCCTTTCTCCTTTTTATCCTAAACAAAGTACGTTTCCCCGTGAGAACTTTTCTCAAATAAAATGTGAGAAAATAAATAAAATACTATTTTCAATCACAAATGGGGCTATATAACACCTAACTAACTTTTTCAAAGGTCATTTCCATTCATCTCTAGGTCATCCAAGGTCAACTCAGGTCCAATCACCGAAAATGCTTGGATAGTCATGAACTTCGTGTGGGCCACAATTTTTTGAATGTCATTTTTTAAAGGTTATGTGGGGTCATTGGTGGGGGTGGGGTTTCCGTAACCTACCCTATCTGACACAAAACCTTTTTTTTTCTGACACACTTATGAATTCGGAAACCTTCCACGGAATAAACACATGTTTATTTCTGTTAAGGTTTACAATGTCAGAAGTGTGTCCAGAACCAAAAGTGGGGTCAGGTTACGGAAACTCCCTTTGTAGGTGTAGTTAAACAGTTGATGTAACCTTCAATTTCATATAATTATTTACAAGCCAAGGGATTTGCGAAGTTTCAAGTCTTGCAGTGTTTTGACTTTTTTTAAACTCTTACCTGGGTTGCGCGCCCTAAATACGCCATTGCATTTGACAATTAGGAGCTGATTCATTATTGTTTTTCTAACATAGCACAGTGGATTGTGAAATAATTTGGCATTTTGATGACCAAGTTGTGCCATTATTAGCTTGACGGTTGGTGGAAATGCAAGGTTCATAGAGAAAATCGTCCACATTGCTCCTACTTTTTTAAAACCATACCAAATTGTCCCGTCAGTTTATAAGAGTCAGCTCTTTAAAAATTACCCATATGCAACCTATGGTTTGGAGTTATGGGTTCAAAGTGCTAAAAATATATTTCTGGTTGTGTAGGCCTAACAAAATAAAGATCTCCCATTTTTGGTAAGAAAATTATTCATATTGTCAAAAGCAGAAGAATAATTTGTGACTATATCACATGATCTGTATCCGAGTGTAGGGTGTAGGAAAGCCACTATTATGTCACCATGGTCACTTGATTTACATAGACTTCTGAATTATTTAGTCCCATTACTCCCATAGCATGATAACTAAACAGATGATAAAATCGTTTTTCCTTTTTCTTGTCTTATCTAGATGAACAAGTTGCTTCACTTTTTACAAGGTTTGATCAACTTTTACTTTTTTTATCTTGTACAAAATTGAAATGGACCTTTGTTTTGGCTAATTTGACTCCAAAGTCATGCCTATTTGGAATAGTACTTGTAACCATAAACGAACAATTTGGTTATACCTACAACCAAATTTGAGCAATGCTAGGTTCAACAAATGTATGCCCTTCATTCCCCTCATCGTGAACCTGTTCCCCGTGCCGCGATCTTTTTGCCGTTAACTTGTAGTTCACTTGTTAACATGTGAATTAGAGTATAGTCTATTTCACTTGAATATTGGTGCAAATTTCAGAGATTTTATTGTAAAAATGCACATGCCCACATTTGTTCACGAACGGCTCTCTAACTTTCAAGCACCCTTTCAATACTTAGGAATGTGTACTTAAATTTTGAACTCTACTATAATTATATCGAGTCGACTCTGCCATGGCCATTAAATTGTGTCCTTGGGAAGCTGTTAGGGGAATGTTAACTGTGCCCATATATACAAAATACAGGATCGCCTAAAATACAAGTTTTGGTGTTAAATATTAATAGTAATCAGGGCTTATTCAAGGCTTTATAAATTCCATGAACAATCCATCATGAAGTGTTTTTCCTTGGGTCTATGGACGCCTCCTGGAGTGAAAAAACCTTCAGATCACCTTAACACTTATTCCCAAGCTAAAAAAACTTCCGTTAGGCCCAGGGGGGGGGGAGTTTGATCAGAAACTAACACAAGTAAAAAGGGGGTCACGTAAGAACACATACCATAATAAAAATGAAAATCCAACTTTGACCTATGACCTAATGCCATTGAAATTGGTCACTCTCGCGAAAAAAAGAGTGGTTCGCATATTTCCACCCTTACTCTGAATACCATTAAAATAATCATTTCAAAATATAGCCATTTATCAACATCTTGTAAGTTTTCTCAGAAACTTCAAACATCTTTTTTTCCCATCGACTTACCATTTAAGAGGCACGGTCACGAACAAATTAAATTGATGCTACCAACCAGCATAACAAGTTATTTATTTAAGTATTATTAATTATTAATAAATTGCTTCCTAAGGTATAAATCTAAGCAAATGAATCCCAAGATTTAATACTACTTTAATTTTTTAATTAGTAAAATCTCTTGATTTTTCACTTCCGTCAGTGCCCCCGGGGGGGGGGGGGTTCCTAGGGACCCACCTAATTATTTTAATGAAGCCGTGGGCGGATTTTAATTTTTTTTTTTTGTTCAGGAGAAGCTTATTCATAACAGACATTAACAAAAACTCCTTGAAACATTTTATTGCGTACCGAGATAATCGCAGAAAATCAAAATGTTGGGTAGCTTATGGAACCCCCCTTGGGCACTTAAAAGTGAGGAGGAGAATTTTTTAGGATACGAATTTCCTCTCAAATTGCACTAGATCGGTTGTAACCACCTACCAAGAACTTTTCCGAAGGTTTATTGGCCACATAAGTACACCAAAAACAGCACACCTGTTTTGAACTTGTCTGACCGATCGTAATTTTCCACATAGAACACTGTGCTTTTGACTTTCTGTCGTGCCGACAGAAAAGTACTAAATCATCATATTAATTACAATAAGACGGCGTTATTCGGCTTATTCACTTCAGTGTGCTCTAATACTTGAAAGCATTCCAAATTGCAACCAAAAAAAACCGGGTTCGAAAAAAATTGGGGCCTTCTTTCTGGAAATCTCCTCATGTCCTCTTTAAGTGTTAAGTGTCAAAACCTAATATGGGGTGTGTTGGTATGGTATAATTGTTTTTGTGCCCGGCTGCTCATATTCCCATGCTTTTACTACATGGTCACACTAAAATGGGTTCAAAAACTATTATTATTGTGTGACAACTATTTCTACTCACAGCTCTAGTGGTCACTGGTTATCATGGTAACCATTAAAATATAGCTATTTCTTGGACTTTAGTGTACTATTATTAGTACAACAACATCCAAAAAAGTTTGGCAGCCATTCCGTGCCATCAAGGATCACGAAACATAGTATCAATCGTCCGTAACTCTTCAGCAATGCTAAACGGACGTTTTCAATGCATTTTTGGCTCTGTACGTTTCCATGGCAACAGTAATTGGTCTCTGATGACTGTACTCCATTCAGTATGTTTACTAAATTTCACACCCAGTGTAGTACATAATATGGTGGAAATAACTTCAAAATTTATTCCTACAACTAGTTTTCTACTTTATTTAGGCCCTTCACCGCTCTAGTGGTTACTGGTTACCAATGCAAACTTAAAATGTTGCTATTTTTGACTTTACCTGACTTTATTTGTACTTTGTTAATGTACAATGAACCTTAAAATAACTGAGCCATTCCTGTACTATCAAGGAAGGGGCACCAAATTAAGTTGGATCGTCCCGTACCTCTTCAACATGCTAAAATCACAATTTTTTTTTTTAGCATTTGTTGGGAAAAATTAGGTTATTTTATTAGCCATGTACTAAAAAAGTAACAATAATTGGGTTTTTCAAAACTGTTCCAAAACTGACCATTACTTGTTATATTTGTACAGACAACAAATGGCCTCATTCAATTCACCACGATACTGTTTGGATAACTATTTTAAAAAATGAAATACCAATAATTTGCTAAATTTGCCCCAAAAAAGCCCTTATCTTAAAATGGCTATAAACTAAACTACCCAATGATAACTCAACTCTAGATTTGTAAAATCAACAATCGATAAAACTGTTTTGGTAATTTACCTACTCGGGATAACAATTTTAGGATCATTTGTGTTCAGATTTTGAAGTGAGCTCGAAATGTTACACCTACCCCTAAACAATGGCGGTTCTCGAACCACAAGTCTCGCATGCTTTCCACGCCGCGCGTTAATTGTAGACAAAAAGTCAAGACACCAGAGGTGCAAACTGTGGCGAGTCAGGGTGTCCCCAACAAAAAG
>JAMKCH010021467.1:0-20775 GCA_023653785.1 Ophioderma brevispina
TTTCCACGGCGGAGGGATTTTGTAAACTGTGCTGGTCCCTTGCTTATTTAAAAGAAAACATGAGGACATTTCCCAGAAAGAAGCAACAAGGTTTTTTTACATCTTTGAATGGCCTTACCAATGTTAGATACACCGAAGTGAATAAAAGGCCAAATACGCCTGTCGTTATGTAAAGAAGAGAGGATTTAGTAGTTTTCTAAACTCTTTCTGTCTGCTGTCGTGCACGACAGAAAGTCCAAAGCATGGTTTTCTATGGGAATCGATTACGATAGCAGGCATTTCAAAACAGGTTTGCGGGGGTTTTCTTTTTGCACCTTGTGTCCAAATAATCCTTCGAAATGTTCTCAGTAGGTGGTCTACAACCGATCCAGTGAAATTTGGATAGAAATTTGTATCCTACAAAAATTCCTCCTGTCACTTTAAGTTTTTAAATTTTTTCCTTTAAATTTTTGTGTCACCTACAAGTACAGCACACAGGCAGGAATTGCTTTGGTAGTGGTGTGTTATGAGAAGGTGACATGCAATGTCAACGACCCGGCAACGAACAAAGCACTGCCCGGCAGTTTGCATGAGCAACCTGCAGGGCTTGTGCTTTTAACATTGTGCTAATCAGGCGTGATAAGGCTTTGAATGCTTAACCTGTGTGGGCCATATTCTTCAACCCTCTGTCCAGTAAGACCAGGTGCTAACTGTATTTGTAAACATTGATGTCCCTTCATCTATATCTGGGGCAAAATGTTAACCCTATTATAAGGGCCTAAACTTAACTGGCATAGCATATCCACATGTCATTTTCATGACACTTGGATGCAGTGGTTTTCTTGAAGTGTCAGCATCCGAGGTAATTGATGACCTCATGTGACCTTGGTGAACTCATATGACCTTTTGTCCCATTCACTCGTGGTCAAAACTGCTTAGAGCCTATAACATAAATGCATTGTGTTTTCCACAATGTCAATCACTTTCATGACACAAGATACCAATGCCTTGGGTAGCTGTCCCACATGATGTTGGTGACCTCATGTGACCTTGGTGACCTCATTGACCTTTGTCCCATCAAAACCGAGAATGCAGACGCACTGCTTTCAGTAATCTGTTATTTTACTAATTAGTATATTGTTTCAACACAGCAAAAATGTTTCAGAAACGTTTTGAATGAGACTATCATAGTCTAGAAAATGATGGATGGGAACTTTAAGGGGAGAATATCTTAAAGCAATAATGGCTTTTTTTTTTTTTTTTTTTTTAACCCAATTTTCAAATTTATATTTTGGCACAGTTACGTTGGTGATTGTCTAGGAAATCTATAACCTGCGAACGAGAAATGCTAAAAAATGCTCTTTATCATAAATTAAGCGATTTTGGATCCCAGATTGGACTTTAAGGCAGAAGCGGAAATGCTACGTTTATGTCCTTACCATGATGAAAATGTGTTCCACCCAAGAAGAAAGAAACCCCATCGAGAACATACCTCTAACTTGATTTGCCTGAACCATTCAAAAACTAATGATTGAGCGTAGACCTGTACATGTCGCTATTTCCCGGCTATTTCACATTGAAGGCCCATTTCCATCCAGCAGCCGTTGACTTATTATCGGGACTCCCGATAATAATATTCTATTACAAAATCCTTCCTTCTGTTTTTGGAGACACAGACATTTTTCGATCTTAAAACACCATTTCACAGGTAGGTTTTACTACCAGTTACCAGGCAACATTAAAAATCTCAATTTTTGAAAAATGGGGCCTCTTCAAAAAAATGTTTCTAAATTGGCTTTAACTCTACCTAATTATAAATAGTATAGATGGGTTTTTTTCCGTTTAATTCTCGTCTGGAAGTGACATGTGAGTGATTTCCATCCTTTCTAGCTATGTGGATTTATGGTATTACTTTTCCCCCTTTTCCCGCCCTATTTTCAAAGAAAAATTGGTCGGCAAAACGTCCAATTTTACAAAACTTACAGGGCGTAACTACAACCCATACCCTTTCAAGCTAATGACTGATTTAAACATCATTGGATTTGCTTTTCAAACACTCTTTCCCGTGATACCAAACTGTTGTGGTCTTTGTTCTTTAAAAATAAAATTGCTCCGGACCCTTATTCTTCACTATGGAAGACAAATTCGCCGTATTTGGCAAATTCCCGCACTATTAGGGGAATTCCCCCATTTTGTTTTTGAGGTTGGTACTTCTACTATTGAAGGTGGGTGTTTTGGATTAAGTGTATAGTGTGTCTACTTGATATGAAGCCTAGCAACCTGCATACACCTACCATCAAGTGAGAAAGGAACTTGTGGTTTTGATAATAGAAACGATAATGCAATGCAAGGGCCCTATTCTACTATGTGCTTAATAATTATGGTAACCATTAAAACGGCGACAAGTTTTTGTTTATAAAAATGTTAATGATGAGAAAAATATGCCTTCATATGATATCAAAATTTAAATAATTCCGGGTAAATCGGGGGGTCCCGGAGGCAATCGGAACAAGCACCAAGGCTTTAAGTGCAAAACTCAGGATGAATTCAGTAATTTTGCCACCACATCCTTGAACATGCAGTTCATTCAGTTGAGCTTCCAGCCCAGTTAACTGATTGACTCAGCGTGTTATATTTTACATTTGGTGTTATAATTTCACTGCCTTGAGTGTTGTGGCACACGACGTCGAATCCACAAAATGCGTCATTTGGTGCAAATATTATCATTTTTAGAATCAGTTCCTAATCTGTTGCATTGCTTGGTATGCTGGGTTTTAATGCATAATCGTGAATGAAGATTCAGGTGATAAGTCATTTCAAAATCTGAATTTATAACAGGTGGTAAATCTCTTGGCCATTCAACCACCGCAATTTAGGTAATATGACGTACCGGTAATTCAGGGATCTGACATCAGTGACATGTTCCGTTTGCTGGTTCCGATCACTGGTTTCTTTCCCATTTACTAGACAATGAAAATCGGAGCCTAATGTTACAGCGCATCAATCGGCAACAACTGGGAAAAGGCAGTGCTGACTAATTGCCGCTACCGTCTGTTCGCCAAAGCACCGCCGCTCCAAATTCATTCAGATAGAAGTGTTTGTATTAATAAACATCAAAGCATTGGAATAAGAAAATGAGCTTCGCACTCTATGATGAAATTCAGAGCTAAGAACATACATATGCCGTATTTAAAAAAGTACATCGGTCTCGGACCGCTAGTGTAGCCTGCCGTCGCGGTTTGTGAATGATAGGCCTTCACAGGACCGTGAACTTGATTGTGACACTTTGACCCATAAACAAATGAGGGTTTGCAAGTAAGGCCGAATTATTCAAGTCAATTTTGTTATGGTCCCGTAACATTTTTTGCAAATTATTAATTGAGTTTTTTTTTTTTTTTTTTTTTTTTTTTTTTTTTAATTAAAGAAGAAGAAGAGAAGAAGAGAAACAGCCATTTTCACCAACCTACAGCATGCTCTAATAGCTACAATATGGTGTCAAACCACTTACCTACATTTAAAAATGATTTTGCAACTGATGAGTTTGTGTAAAAATTACTAAAATTACAATTTTAAAATTCTTTTATCTATTGGGTGAAATTGCTGATATTGTCTTTAAAGTACAAAATAATGAACTTTTTAGGGATTTCAGCATTCAAAACGCGGGCAGAAAATCATAAGCGGGCGGGTTACGGGTAAAATAGATATGGTAACAAATCTCGGGTTGGAGCCCCTAGGGTCACACACCTTGAGATGTGGGGCAGTAGTATCCAACAGAACCAACAAGTCTAACGGGTGACAATGGGTAACAGGAGACAACAAAATTAAGAAATTTCTACAACAATATGCTCCACTTACCGATATCAACAAGGACTAATAACGGCTTGTTACCAATGTTTCTACTCGTTTATGAACGATTCCTTACTGCTAACGAAAAATCGGGAAATTTTAAATCCCGGTGTCAGATATTCACATCGGTTCACGTCGTTGTTTACCAAAATGGTGTCGATATCACGTGTTTCGGAAATGTCCCGGAATTTCAGTCACATGATTGTAATCTTCTTTCCCCAACACGCAATACAGTGGGTGTGCGTGTGTGTACACAATAAGTGTGGCGGGCCGGTACGGCAAGAGAGACTCGTTTTCGGTCTTCGGCGTCAATCCCCAAACAAAATAATAGCACTGTTTGATCATCGGACAAATCACACTGCAAGTAAGGCAGTTCATTCCCCCCGTTACGTCATCGGTGACCGAAACCCGCTGCACACAGACCATGTGGCCGTGGGTCTCACAACTCTTGGCGAATTAATTTGTGAGTTTGTACCCGAAAACAAAAGCTTAGCAAAATAATGCTGCGACAGAATCAGCCATCCTTCCAAATATAGCAGTGCATTATATCTTCTATCCATATCCGTAAACGTAAGAGAAAAAAAAAAAAAAAAAAAAAATAAAAAAAAAACGTGGTCAACTTTTTCTTAAGGGTGAAGTATTCATCGATGTTATTTCAAGAAGTTTGTCCTCTTTGCTGCTGCAACGGTGCTTGTCCCATGGAAGCACACGCTAAATAGCCTTGACAATGGCACCACTTCGAGGTCTCCGAATATCCGAAATATAGATTTAATGAATGAAATGTGGTATCCGCGCGCCTGATTGACGGATCGCTTCACCGATTGGATTTTTGAGAAGTTCAGATGACCAGCTTTTCAGCCATATTTGATATTTCAAATTTACCGTGTTTGACCCAAAGCTATGGATTTTAAAGTTTTTAAGCAGTCTTTTTCAGTACAGAAGTAATATCTTTTGGCAATAATATCAGTTATTGTAGAATTCTTTACATTGAAAGAATAACATATTTTTTCCCCGAAGTAATTTGGTGCAAATTCTCCGCGCGGAAATCAAAAAAGAAATCCAAGTGGACAATCTTCGCCATTGGCATTCTGTACAACAGCCCTACGCCTGTGTTTGACAGCTCTTATTGACAATGACGAACGCTTCCGGTTTAGGTTTCCCGCATTTTTCACCATCTTAGTGCGTTTAAAGAATAGAAGTAGCCTTTCCGCAATTCAAGTAAATAAAAGATACCTCTGATATGAATGTTTGTGAAGGAGGTATTTACGTAATCCTCTACGTTCACATTATGTAATTAATTAGTGAACAAAGCTCTTCGTCTTGACTGCCCTGTTGGTACACAATCCCCAGGTTTTTAATTCTTGTAATTTTACGAATAGCGTTTCAACCAAAGATGTTCTAAAACTTTTTGAGTTCATTCTTCATGCACATGACTTAAAGCTTCAAAAAGTGTGGTGCAATAATCCAGTGAATAATTTCGTAGGCATACAAGAAAAATGATTTGTTCTAGTTTATTACTAATTTTATTTTGTAGTATTAAACATAGGTAGCTCTTGCAGAAGGAGCCCCCCCCCTAGTTCTGGTAAACCAAAACCAGGGTTTCACATTACTTTTAACTAGTACTCGTTTATCATCTACTGACCCTCTTGTTTGGTCCCGGCTGGTAAACGGGAAATGTACAAATAACCGAACAGTCGAAATTTTGCGAAGTGCAACGCCTTTTCAATACTGCTGTAACCCTTACCAAAATGTATTGCATCCCAAATAACACTCCACTTGTGTTCTCTAGATACTCGTCCATCAATCTGTACCTTCCCATTTTTTGATATGTTCCTTCCAGGGCGATAAGTTATGTACATATAAGGGCCCCGAAGCTAATCTTGTGGGGAGGAGAACGGCGTAGAGTGGATCAGTGTCACTCTAGTTGGGACCAGGCAGGGGTTGTGGGGGAATTAAAGTAGGGTGGGGCGAGTGGTGGGCGAGGATGGTGGCCACTACTTGGAAACCTTCCTCATTCCTAGAGAGAAGTTTTCACTAGATGTTTGACCATCCAATTTTGACCTACGACCTTGCTACGACTTGCCAGGTAGCTAGAGCTATCTCACGGGCGTATTTGACTAAAAAATAACACGCTCATTTTGGTCTTGTTTGGAGTGATTGAACGTGTATGGCGTTCGTTTATTATTGCACGTGTATCTATTACCAGCCCGTTTAACGAAAATAATGGCGCATCGCCATATCGCGCAAGGTACTTTTGTGATTGGGCGCAACATTTTTTTTTTTACTAATAAAATAACTTCAAATTACAGTGCCCCCCCCCCCCCCCCCCCTGATCTGATAGTATAGAACAACAGTGGCATACCAGCCTTTACAAATGGGGTGGGGTGGGGTTAAGGCACGAAGGAATTTTCTGTGGGGATAAAATTTTGGGTCCTTCTCCGTAAGCACTAGGTATTCTCCGTGGGGGGGGGGGGTTCTCACATCCGGGATGAAGTATGGGTACTGTGCCGCCTCTAAGATCCTCATTTTAGGACCATTCCATTTCCAGAGACCCTACTTTTCGCAAAGCTATATTTCTACACAAAATGATTGAATCAACCTTTTTTAATAATTTTTTGGAAACATCAACTAACAGTAAACCTAGCCTGTTAAAAATTGCTTTTGATAAAGCTTAGTTCATCGCATCGTCCAGTGAACAGTTAGATTTCCTTTCAATCATACGCCCGTGGGATAGTATCTATCCTACCTGGCACTGGATATTATGACATGATTGTCAAACACCACTGTTTATTAAATTGTGGAAGTCGCCCAAATGTCTCTTAGTTTTTAAAAAAAAACTACCCTCCTTTCGTCCTTCGAAAGATATCAGTTGCTACTTCTCTGCACCAAATTCACCAAAAATCTTGATTTATCTTCATATAAAACGACTGACCCGTGATACCGTGCGTTCACAATGTCCTGCCCGACCGCATCGAACACGTTTGCAGTAGATTTCAAACACTGACAAACGATACCCATACATACCTCCGTAGTTTTGTCACGGTATGACCCTGGTAGACCAGGGTGTGACCGTTTAACCGTATTGCTCATACGGTTGCGACTTGACGAAAATGTGATTCTGCCTTGTTCCCAAATTCGCAAAATCGTTATTTGGTTGTTTTTTTTTTTCAAGCCTGAAACTGCAGCATATGGAAGAGAAGGTTGTGAGATTCTTCACATTAAAAGTTGGAGGTAACTTGGTTTTGGTTTTCTAAATCGCTGTGGAAATTCTTTGCCTTTTTATCTGTGCTTCCCCACGAATCAATACTAACTGAAACCAGAGGGCCGTTCATTATAACGGACATTGTTCAAAATTAATGCCGACCCTCTTGTTTCATATACTGGAACTCGCCCCCCCCGCCCACAACACACACACCTCAAAGTAAGGTAGTGGAGACGGGGTGTATGGCTTTTGTAAATGTACACACACATGTATGTAGGCCTACCGACCAATTTTTTGGCGTTGCGACGGGGAGGTGAGGTGGAAGAGGGGAAAGCTAATAAGTATTGTGGGTTATACACACAACATTGAACTTGCTAAGTTTTATTGTGTATCCAATAATTTACCGTGTTATAGGTACACATTTTTCAGAAAATATCACATTTTAAGAAAAAATGTCAAATTAGTCTTCAAATGCTTATGATGGGGCTTATTCCTGAAAATAGTTAATAGTTATATTTAGGGGGTATATCAGCACGTGACAATTTTTTTATTATGCATCCAATACTTTCCGTGTTATATACACCTTATGGAAATTGTATATTTTCGCAGTTTTATGAAAAATATGCAAATTAGTAAAATCCAGCAAGATGAGTGAGAAAACTAATACCATACATAGAGACCATTGCATCAGGGTGATTTTCTACAATTTGAAGTATCTACCATGTACAGAGATTGAATAATTATTTTTCTACAAAAATGCTTAAAAATCATGAAATGTACCATTTTTTAATCATTTCTATGCAAATTAATTTTCATATTACGCAAGATAGATGTTTCTTTATATGATATGTGTATAAACCAACACAGCTTATTCCGGAAGATATCCTGAAATTTTCTAGTCTGTCTCTTGTATAGTTTTTAAGATATAATTTATAATGTACAATAAGATGCTATTTTGATGGTGCCATAAGAAAATACAGAAAATAAAGATTTGACCTTTGACAAATGTTTTCTCCAGTTACTTCATGTACGAGTACTAAAATTGGAAAAAAGAAAAAAACTAAAAAATTACCATTTTTGAAAATTTCAAAATGTGTCCGTGTTGCGTTGACCCCCTCTATCAATGGTGTGTATTTTAAGGAAGTGACTATTCGCCAGACTAGTCCGCGAATTACGTTGTGAAATCTATTTCCGGACAAACTTAGGGCGGGCCTATTTAATATAGTATATCTATCATAATCACAATAGTATTATCGGTTTAATTCCATAAAGCTTTATGTAGGATTAAAATCAAACAACCCCATCCTCCATCGCTATGTAGTGATAAGAGCATCGCTTATAATTCCCGGGTATCGAACAGGTTTTTGAATCCACCCATGTCCTTTTTCAAATAAAGTATTTCTTAGAGTAAGCAGAGTATTAACTAAGTCTAAAAAACAGTAGTTTGTCGTAAATGATTTTCACAACAGTAATTCGCCAATAGTCCGTCGAATACGCGTTTGCATATTTTTAAACCTCAGATACCATAAAAATTTCCACCTGAAGTGCCTACTGAAGTACGCACTTTTCCAGAAGTTTTACGCTATTTTACGATATGCAATGATACTATAGTGGGCCATATGGATGGCTGAGATGTCTACTACTAGTCTAATGTGGAGGCCAGTATTGAATAGGCAGAATCGGTAACGGCCAAATGCAGCAAAACCGATAATTAATACGGTATTTACCGGTATAATTTTTCCTCCCAGTTAATTGAACACAATCAATGATCGGCCTCAGAGCGTCTATCCCCGTCATAAAGCAACCCGGAAGTATTGCGACACAACACGGAGGTCCCCAGCCTTTCATTTCCAATATGCCGGTCCTTCCCGGTTACCTTGTTAATTACACAGGTTTGCTAACCAATGAAATACGGACACTATTCTATTGGCCATGTCTTCCATTAGGTTTCAATAAGGAATAACCATTAGTCATTTGAGCTTGGAAGGCTAATCCCCGGTCTCCAATGGTACTCGCACGGGTCTCACCGTTTTTTCCATAAGATCCGAACCGACATTTTATTACTACTTACGCGGCTTTTTATTTTTCATACAGTATATGGTTCTGTTACTAACCTGTCCGTGAATGTCATCATCTGTCATGTACGATCATTCCTTGTTTTTATGCACTCATTTTATTTCAAAATACTAATTTCATGAGCTAAAAGTTACTACATTCGGAAAGAAATCCAAAGTTTATTGAATGTTACGTACAGCAATAAACAGCAGCCATCTTGCAAAGATTTCACACGCTCATGAGGTATGGGCCACCGTGCGTGCGTGAAAACATCGGAACTGGCCTCGGGGTCATGACCTGGAGCTCCGGGGACCGGCCTGCGGGACAGTGGGATGTCCCAGTGCGATTCAACACAATTGTTACGTGTGATTTTGAGAGAACCAAAGGAAAGCAGCTCCAACTTGGAGGGGAGATTCTTCTCTTCAAAATTCAGAGCAGAGAAAATGTATGCATTTTAATGATTTTTTTATGCCAACCGGATACATAGTTTTGGAATTTTCAAGCATTTACTGTATCATTCTGAGTGTAGCCTTTTACGTGTATAGAGAGACAGTACTTGGTTAGGCTGCGGGCCCGAAACATGCGGTGTGGGTACAGATTCAGATGCGACTTACACTGTCTGAAGTTGTCATGGGTTCCGCCTCCTCTTCTTCAAACATTTACAGGAATTACAAATTTTTCAAGAAACCAGCAAACATTCTTCACCCAATTTGGGGCAGCGTCGCCTTGTGCTTGTTTGATGCGAAATGTATAAAAGATAATGAAACTGACAACTCGCGAATCTAGTGTCTTGAACAAAGCACTTTTAGTTTCCTGAAAATGAATTAGAATTCGTATAAAAGTCATTGGCTTAACACAGGATATTCGTAAGTATGCTGTCATGGGCAATGAAGTGTAAAATGGTAAAATCGGGGCTTTAGAATAACATATTCCCACCGGACCCCCACACACATTTACAAAACATATACATAAATCTTATGAATGTGAAATAAAAATGTTTTGGAAAATAACGCAATTTAACACCACTCATGCATCTAAAAAAATAAACATAATCATATCGGAATAATAATGAAGTAATAAACCGAAATTTTTCTTTTTACTGTACCGGAAAATACCAACATTCATAACCCAAAATAACAAGTCTGATATATCACCACAACAATATTATCGTGCGCGCAAGAAAATAACCCTAGTTTTCGAAGCCGTGTGCTTTCAGCACCAGCAGATGTATGTGTGTTTGGAACTTCCGAAAGGGGATGAATTGAACGTGCGTGGCGGTCCGTGGAAGCAGCATTTCTTTTGTGAGCGATTTGGCCGTGTGCTCATTGCGTGAAACAATGTTATTTAACTGCTTGTGCATGAGCATTGACGCGGGCCGATCATGTCCGGGCCCAAAGAAAATGCTGAAAGGATTGGAGAGAAAAATAGTATAACTCATAGAATTAGGTAGGTACAATGTACTTAAGGCATGGGGGGGGGGGGTCATGATAAGATCGATTTTTCGTGCATGGTGAGGTAAGACTTACAGTGCGGGTTTTCGGGAATTGGGTTCACAAGAAAATCTGCCTCATCTTACGAAAATATACAGCATTGATCAGCAATGACCTTGCGCCCATGCCGATAAAACACGGTATCTATAAATCGGTATTTGCGAAATTAACATCCCGACAATACGGTTCGTTCGCTTCACCGAAGAAGTACCGGTATATCGATTTACCGCGTCTCTCTAGTAAAGATTGAAACGGTAAGTGCCGCCTTATATGGGACTTGCATTACCCAAAATTTGAGCATGTTTCAGCAGGCTGGAATAGCTTGTTAAGTACCTACGTTCGACCCACGAAGGGAAACATAACATCGACTTGCATACGCCTAAACACCATAACCAAGTTTGGTTCCAATTGACTTCAACTTTTCAGATGAGGTCGATTTTACATTTTCAGCTATTTTACAAATTGACCTCATGTGACATGACCTTAGTATGTGAACCTTTGACCTCATCAACAAATGCAGGATCCCAACTTGATATGTATTGGACTATAATAAAAATTGACTGTCATCACTACACATCCTTCAACATGCAGATTCCTTGAGGCTGTCGAATTCAATCATAGTGTGGAACACTAAATAAAATTCTGTCCTTTTTGTAATGAACTGATGAAGTAACAATACACACATGATAAAACATTTCGTTCCGCTACAAAAAAAGTGCATCACGGCAAGGTAACAGCCATGCAATGATTGAAAATAGAGACAACCGTGTTCCAAAGACAATCGTAATCTTCTCAAATTCGAGCTACGAAAATGTTATTGCGACGCGAGTGAAAGAGCCACATCCTGGCTTTTCAAACATGTTGTATTTTTTGTCGGTGATATTCGTACCGTGGCGGTTGCTAATGCTAAACAAATTCGTCTTATTCCCGCACCACGACAAATGGGCTGGTTCGTCTCGCATGCGTTTGACGATGGTGTACGTGTCTATTTCTTCGCCGCGGCCAATTTGATTATCACTATTCTCTCAGACATTAGTTTTGGGAGTCAAAGATGTTGTAGACAAGACACAGTAGGCTAAACTTTCTTATAACCCCTGAGCGAATATAACTCTAGCTATAACTTCTAGGGGTAAGGTATGTTCGAGTCTCCAGGCACTGTCTTTTTCATTGAAAAGTGGAATGAACAATGCTGGTGATTAGATAGAGGGCAGCAATCTTTGGGGCAAGAAATTGACACCTGTATTTGTGGTTTGTTGTTCTAGGACCGAAGGTTGTGTATTGTTGTTTTTTGTTTGTTTATTAGTTTTTATTTATGTTATTTTTGTGGAAGAAATGTGCAATTTTGGATGAAATTGTTAATGTGGTGATGTGTTTGTGAATAGGCCTATTGAAATAAACACACATAACACATCAATATATAACAATAATAAATATGAACAATATAAGACAATAATGAATTTGAAGAAAATGTCTCCAAATGTGGTCGGCTACAATATCAACACATGCGGCCTATTGGCCCAAACCAAAACAAACTTAAAGAAAAAATTACATAATTAAGTAAAACTTATTTAAATCGAATTTTTTTTTACAAAATGAACAGCAATTAAAAGTTACAGAAAATATCAGCAATTAAAAAGACAGTATAATGATAAATTAAAAACAAAATGATTTTTAATTTTTCTTTTTTTATAAAATAATATCAAAGTGAATCAACAAATACAATTTACATCGAATATTTTTTTTTACAAAATTAACAGCAATTAAAAGTTAATAAAAATATCAAGCAATAAAAAGAAGTATAATGATAAAATTAAAAACAAAAATTACTAATATAAGCAATTCAAAAATAATATCAGTGCAATCAACAAATACAAATTCAATAATAAAAAATCCAAAGTAAATGGAAAATACAGCAATTAAAAAAACAAAATATGAAAATAAAAATGAATAAAAAATAAAACAAAAAAGCAATAAAACAATATCAAGATGCAATACAAAATGAAAAACAATTATAAGCAATAATAAATATAAAATAAACATTAGAAAAATGGATGAAAATAGAGAAAAACACACCAAAGAAATGTTCTTTGGAGTAAAACATTCCAAATTAAATTATCCAAAAACCAAAAGAAAGAAACGAGAAAATACCCCCCCACCCCCGAGACATGCGGAGAAGTTGTTGGACCTTAGAATCTATATATATATATAGATATATATATATATATATATTATATATAGATCTGAAATAATATAATATATATATATATATAGTATATATTATATATATATATAATATATATATGGTGTGTGGCCAAGGAGAATAAAGGTATGGCCACAGTGCTATGAAGATATTACAGTTAAGCATGTATTGAAGACGTTGCGACAAAATGTCTTAGTCAGGTTCTTAAACGCTTAAAAGAGCCTATTACAAACTCATTACAAAAGCAAGGTATAAAGTATAGGTGTCACAAGCATAAGCAAATCATGCAGTAAGCAGCATGCTTTAAACAGTATATCTTCATAGCACTGTTGCCATACCTTATTCTCCTTGGCCACACGAACCAATATGAATCTACCAGTTTGCTGAGCAGAGCAACTCGACTCTCTACTCTCTCTACTCTCCTATAGTTAGCGGTGTGAATAAGAAAAACTCATATATATAAATTATAAACGCTGATATAGGGCCCTCCTAACTCTAAAAGTCACCGGGTGACGGTTGTGAACAACGGGAAAAATTCGTTATTGTTATCGCTATGGTGCGGAATACAAGAAAAAAAATTCTTATTGCACCACCACGGTGCGAATTACAAGAAAAGTGTTCTTATTCACACCGCTACGGCGCGAATTACAAGAAAAGTGTTCTTATTCACACCGCTTTACGTGCGAATTACAAGAAAAGTTTTCTTATTCACACCGCTAGGTGCGAATTACAGAAAAGTTTTGCTGATTCACCCCGCTACGCGTGGAATTACCGAAAAACATTGCTTATTCCCACCGTCACGGTGCGAATAAGACTCTTCCTGATTTTGAATATTGTGTTTTTGGTGTATGCAGTTGTGGTTCATGATTCTGGTGAAAATAAAATATAGAAAACAATTATTAATTTTAAAACTGACATGCATTTTTAAATATTAAAATATAGATTATTAAATCAATAAAAAAATAAACTTTGAAGCGATGAGGCCAGCCGTAGGTCAAAGGTTCACGTTTATAAAGTGCCCATTGTGAATTTTTTCCAGTGCATAAAACATGCAAAAAACGTCGTTTGTTTTACTTAGTTGGATATTGCAATCAATAGAACAATGTGTCGAGTCACAGGCTTTTGCAGGGCCGGTGCTTGTTCCACTTACGACCGTATTTACTAACGGTGGTAGGTTTAATGATGGCATCGCCTTTGTTAAAAAAAATGGTGAATTCAAATAAAGCCGTGACACGGCTTTGCTACACAGAAGTCATGACAGTTTTGCACTGTTCGTGTTTGATGTTGTGTATTTATTAAAGCGGGTCAATTCGGCCCATTTAATACCGTCCGTCGATAGGGCCTTTAGGGGTAGCTGTAGTACATTTATACCTCTGTGCAAATCATAACCATGCATGCCTGGCCTGAAGGAACGATCAGAAAAAAAATAATACTGTTTTTAAAAATTTACCAACAAAATCAAAATGATGTTGGTAATTAAAGCAATAATTGTAGTAGTAGGAGAGGTTGATTACTTAACTAGGACTAGGAATAACAAAGTTATAGTAAAAAAAATGTGTAAACTTAAACCGACTTTTTAGCACAGTGAGCTCCAAAACTGGTGACAACCAGCTGGCAACTGCACTGAACTACAGTGTTGCCAACAAAATTTCGCCCCCTACCAGGCACCCGGCAAAGGGCCGCGGCCTAACAACACACAAACACAATCAAAAAAAAACCCAAAACCCGGCAAATGGGCAAAAAGTAGCCCAATTTTTCAATTGTCGCTAGTATGTGAGGGCGCTATAAATTTTTACGAAAAAATGCCATTATAGTCGATTTTTAATAGGTTTTTATTTATTAATATAATTTTATTTATTTTTAGAATTGTTATTTTATATTTATTTGTGAAGTAATTTTATATGTATTTTTTTTTCTCTCTATTCTTTATTTCTATGATATGATTAATGTAAGAGCAAGTGACGAATACTTGTCAAAAAATGTTTGTTTTATAGTCCCTCGAATACCGACGGCACTTAAATTAATTTAACCTAATCATTATTTTGATTATATTAAGCAACAGAAAAAGGGATGCATGCGGCGTATCATTTTTACTTACAGCTAACAGCTTAGCAAGGTTTAATGCACTCTCCGTTTCCACCCCAGATGAGCCCGGAATGAGCCCTACCTTGTACCCGACGGTCACTTTTTTAGGATAATTATTTGTTGTTCTACCTGAGTGAGAACCTACTCCCCGTCGTGTAAGGAGCACATCGTAACAGCTTTGCTCAGGTTTAACAGTAGTCCTAGTAAACTAGGACATTCGAATCCATTTATCATTAGCACTGGGCATATCGAAACGCTGATTCTCATGTCCTAGTTTGTTGTTATTGAAGTGACATACGGTATTGAATGAACTCAAAACTTGCGAGGTTACAGAGACCAAAATACCGCCAATATGCACTCAACATGCATTGATGTCAATTCTTGCAATGCTTACATGACTGTAATACATTGGTTTTACAATTTGATATCACAAATTGTAAATGCGAGAAGAAATAGGAGGGACCGATTTCTCAACCAGCAAGAATTGAAGGCCCGAATGAAACCGGAAGTATAAATGACGAGGTTAAAGGTCGTAAACACGGTAAACAAATGCACCCAACGATGAACAAAATCCGTTTCCAACAAAAACCACCCAAAATATTTCAGACGCTGCCGGCTAAGCCCATACAACAAAAAGTAACTATTGATGCGGTATATGTGGTATTAAGTATTATGCGTGCTCTATTCTTTTATTTTTTTTTTTTTTTTTTTTTTTTCTTTTTTTTTTTTTTTTTTTTTTTTTTTTTTTTTTTTGCAAAAAAAAAAAGTTTGGCCTTAACCCAAAAAGTGAAGAGTGAGCTAGGTCTATAATAATAGGATAATTTTGAAATCGGCCTAACAATCCAGAAATAACCCTTTGGCTTTTGGTCTTAATTAAAACAATGCCGACGGCTAAATTGTGATTTCTTGGCTACCGTCGTCTGACTAGTCCATGAAATACGGCAACACACATACGATCGGGACGTGAAGAATTAGTGACAGTTGCACACAACCAGAAATCATGACGTAAATAGACAGCAATGGTACTAGAGAACCTTCTCTTCCGACGCAATTTACACAAACATCACACAACACACCAAAAATAAACCCCTTCGGAAAAACACGCATTTAGTCGATTTATGTTAAAAGAAGGCAGCGCTCGGACACTTTTGGCTAATATCTGCCGCAGAGGGTGGTGGGCTTAGCATCTTGTCACGGAAATATAGAATCACCACTGGGCGCAAAACACACCGAGCGTATTTCGCCAGTGGCGTGCATACTATCACGTGAGTCCCGTTGCCATTATTATCCAACGATACGTTTGCGAGGTAATAATGAGCAGCCTCCACAACCATGTCTATTTTTCCGAATAGGTAAGTGAAAATTGACATCAACAATCTCCATAATGAATCGTGAGATACACATGCTCCATGAACGTACTTGAGGGTGAGTAAAGTAAAGTTTAAAGATAAGTTATCCTCTGCAAAGTTGAACTCGCTGAGTTCAGGAAAAATGGCTAAGTCATTTAATGGCAACGTTCTGTAACTCACTTATCTAGCCCTGAGTTACATGTTACTGTAACTAGGTTTAAATTGCCCTCTCACTGTAACCACCAATGACGGTTTACTTTTTGTTGGGATAAATTTTTTTTGTTACCTACCTGAGTGAGCACCTACTCCCCGTCGTGTAAGGAGCACAAAGCACTTACCGTAGATTCTCCTAATCAACGCCCCCCTCTAATACGCCCCCCCCTACTTTACCATGAAAAATAAAAACCCTCAAATAAACGTCCCACGTTTTGATTGCCGAAGGCGGCCCTGAAACTCACCAATTTGTCACAACCAACAATTAACAACTGCTAATTACAGCACAGATAACTCTTTGTGACGTGTAGATTTGCAAAACTGCATCTTTTTAATTCCAATATTTGTGCAAGGAAAACATATGAAGCTTTATAGTAGCGGTAAATTCACGCCTTTCGTCTGTGTGCGTCGGGCCATAATTAGAAGGACAATGTTTTTGATAGCCTATTATTCTGAGAGTCACCGGTACATTGCCATATAGGCTGACTGCCAACTTGTACGAGTAGGGAATTCTATAGTTTGAAAGATGTTTTAAGTGCAATACAAATTACGATTGGGCCGAATTCCCCCTAAAAATAATGGATTTAAGAGAGCAAATAATAAATATTAGAAGCCTTGAATTGATAAACCGCTCAAGTGATAGACTACTCCTATTTACCCAATACTAAATAATGACCCATAATCCTTTGACCTTTGTCGGGTAATGACATCGTAATAGCTGTTGTTTGATATTGGAAGCCGTGTAAACCATCCTATTCAGGTAAGTACCATCCATCAAAAGGTAGTTTGTTTTTTTCACAGCGTTTCGTCGGCAGTATTTCCCCTCTGTTGCCCGCCGATCACATGGTCGCTATGTAACCATTGTGCAAACTAGGGAAAGTGATTTTAAGAGTAAAATTAGTGGTAGTAAAGGAAGAAATCAGCAAAAACAATTTTTAAAGAGGAATATAACATCTCAAATCCTGAAATGGATTGGTAATGTGCTCCTTAGTGTGATAGCTGATTTTCCACTGCAATATCGCTGGAATTGATCGACAAAGTAGACTAACATCCTTGGGAGACAGGTAAGGGTAACAACGATCATACCGCGAATCATTACCTTATTTTGCACAGCGGTCGGGCGTTATATTTGCGAAAAAGGTTGAAACTCACAAACAAATACGGGACCTCAAATACGGATGTCTGAGTACTGAAAGGTAATTTAAAAGTTGGCAGCTCCGCAGAGGGTGCCTTGGATGTTTTTACATGTACATTATAATGGAAACAAATGACTCAAATTAAAAGCACCCCTTTGGAAAAAGCAACGCCCACGAGGGCGTTATTAGAGGATATACGGGGGTAGGTAGATCACGGGATGATGAAGTTGGTTGAGATTTTGTTACTATTGTTGTCAACCCGAGGAGTACCCCCATAGTGAATGCAGTTAAAGCATTTTCAAGAAGAAAGAAAGAAAGGAAGCGCTAATCAATTATGGACCTTTTAAACTTCTCGGAGCTCAGAATAATTAAAATATGTACAAGAGGGATAAAAGGATGCCCGCGGGTGCCGCGCAGGTGCCGCGCCTTGGGACTATGAAAAGTAGTAGGCCCACTTTGGGGAAACCCGCGGCAGCCTTTTTTTAGGCGCGACAGGCAAATGTAAAAAGTAGGCCAATTGTGCGGGGTTAACCGTGGCGTTGGCAACACTGGGACTGAACTATTGGGCTCACTGGAAAGCTGGGCTGTGTTGTGTGTGGGGATGAGGAAACAGGGAATACAATGACAAGGATTTGGTCAAAACACAATGGTGGCAGTTGATCAGTGAACAGAGCACAATAACTAACCTCCACAACAGAATTTTTTGGGCAAAAAAAACAAAAAACCACCCCCCCCACCAAAAAAAAAAAACAAAACGGTTGTAAGTGGAACTTTAGGCCATGAGAATGAAAGTTTTAGATTTGACATCCGGAACAGGATTTTTTTTTTCAAAAAGGCATGAGGCTTTATTTCATATTTCATTATGTGCATTGTATGGTTTGACTTGCGAGTTCACATGTTTCCAGCCAGAGCCGACAGATCATCGCATCAAGAAATGTTCATGTTCCGAGACTGCATGCATGTAGTCTATTGTTATTGTTGTTGTAATTGTTACCCTTTTCCAGTTGGTGATGATTAATACTTGATTTTTTTGTGATGATGATGAATGATAGAGCAGTTTAGTTTGTTTTTGATTGCAAATACTGATTTTTTGTTAAAATACACGAACATTTTACGGCGGCCCAAGGTTTTGGAGGCATGCGGGCGGCGGACGCAAAATAAAACTTTCCCCATTTTTTTTCCCCCATTTGTGGGCCCTTTTGACTTATAGATTTATTGGACCTAGCAACACCCAAAAAAAAACACTAAGTTGAAATGAGCTGAATGTCGCCACCAAGGGCAGGGTGTCTGGTTGTTCCTAGCCTTGCTAATTTTAAAAATCGATGCAAACCCAAAAAGGCTTTTTTGTAAAACCCCTCGGCCCTGGGGGTGCACTTTATGCGTGAACAAGAAAACGTGTAAAAAGGGACCCTTTTTACTCCAAGAGGCGTGTACACGTACATTGTTTAGGGTATCAAAACAGCAAATATCATGGAAAACAGGTTGTTTTTTCTTAACCCAGCATGCCTGAAGTTGAGATGTACATAGGGCGTATCTCATTGGCAGGGAACAAAAATTTGTAATCGGAACTTTGGAAGTAAGCAAGCAAGATATCAATGCACTGCTTACTTGTTTTAGAGTAGCACAAACGATAAAATACGTGTTTAGGGTATTTTTTCGCTGTTTGTTTAGTTTGTGTGAAAATATGTGTGTAGGGTGCATTTTGAAAGTCTAGTCCCCAATAATTGTTGACTACACATTGACTTTATGTTAACATTGGTCATTATCATATCCCTGAATGTGTAGTCACAAGTTAATGTGTAATTGGTTTAGCCATTTAAAACAATTCTACTGCCATTCACCTCTCCAATCAGTTGCAAGCAGCAAATGCACCTAAATGATGGTTATATCATCAAGCCACCATCACCCGGTTCACACTAGGTTTTTGGGAAAAAAAGTGCGTCTACACTTGGGACGCAAATTTGTTTCCCCGAGTTTAAAAGGCATCACTTAAAAAAATTATTGCTTTCAAGGTTTTGAGCACTGTGGAATACTTTCATGACTGCCAACAAATCCTAAACCCATCAACCAAAACCCGACTGGGCATATTTAAAGTAACTACCCCTGATGACCCTTAAACACCAAAGGAACTGGAATTATCTTGACTAACCCTTTGGGACGGTGAAGGTTAGTGAACTAAATACAAAGACGTAATATCAATGTGACCCTATATTTATTTTCACACAGATTGCTACAATGTCATATTTAATAGTAACAGAAATAATTATTTGTCTGAGTGAAAATGATACAATATTGTGCCCATGTGCCAGAGCAAACTCTGTCTGTGATTTTGTATAGTTTTAAGTGGCTATATTTTTTTTGCGTCCACACACCTACGCAACCGTTTACTCTATCTGCCAAAGGGCGTCCACCTTTGGAGATTGTCATAGACGCAAAAATGCACACTAATGTGAATCCTGATCCTCACAGTAGTATTATCCTTACTATCTGTTCTATCCAGTTTTAAGACGAACATGCAGGAGGTAATTGTTTTTAAAAATCAGTGATTTATTCTGCTTTCTTTACAATGTACTTTTGAAGGAGTTTTTTGCTGGTCCGATTTGGACACTCAAATTTCATCAGAAAGTTCATACTTAGTTTCCAGCAATTTTGACAATCTTTTTATATGATACTTCTAGACATGTAGAAGTGGTCCTCAGTAAAATCAGGTAAATTTGATGGTTTGGTCCATTTGGAGTTTGTCTTTATTTTAACTAAAATTGGCCCGGTGGTGGTAAATGCCTAACCAATTACACATAACTCTTTTGTGACTACACATTCAGTGATATGATAATGAACTCATGTCAAAATAAAGTCAAATGTGTAGTCACATCTAGTCCTAGTAACTAGGACTTTGATCCATTTATCATGACACTGGGCGTAGCGACAGCTGAGTCTCAGTCCTATTCTATTTCATTATCCATTTCTCTACAAATGGAACAACTAGTGCATTTTTTTTTTTTTTTAAAAAAAAAAGCCACATTAAAAATTTCGGTGGGCCCACGCCTAGTAGCGGTCCCACGCTATCATCCGTACGCCAACCATACTGACGTCACGGGCGACCATAAGCCTCATTTGCTCTTTTTGTGTCTCAGGAGGGGCGCCATGTTGAGAGCTGTTGTGACTTTTCTGGGATTTAAAACACATAATTTTTCCCCATCATCGCCGGTTTTTATTGGAG
>JAMKCH010021468.1:0-45903 GCA_023653785.1 Ophioderma brevispina
AAGAGAGTAACTTTCTATAAGAAAATTCTAAAACTCGTGCTAAATACATGTTTTGTTAATTGTCACAAACATGAATGTAAAATGTACTGGACCACTTATTTCTTTTTATTGCTTTTTTGACCACCCCTAAATCATCATTTTCTTGGGTCAAGTAAAAACTTCATATTTCAATTTAGAAAAAAGTTCTGTGAAAAATCTGGATTTTAAGAAGCTAATTTATAGACTTAATTTTAACATAGACTTTTCCCCTAAAGAAATATTGAAAAATGGTCTTAAAATAAATACTCAAAAGAAAGCAAAAAAAAGGGGGGGACCCTGTAATTTCCTTCCCAGTTTTTCTCATTTTCAATCAACAATTATGGTCCTGAAAAGACATAAATGTTGAAATGGTGTTGGATCACCACCTTAAATTAACCCTGTCAATCCAGTTAAACCTTACTTACAACTCACCAAGAGCAAATACTACATACCTGATTATCTGCCTTTCACGGATCAAAATATCCGACGTAAGGCAAGGTATTGTTAAGTCCACGGGCCACCCCGCTTGTAGCTGATCGTAAATATACACCGGGATGACTTTGGCTTGGTGTAAGCAATCGAGCAATGGGAAACACGCAAATAGATTCTGTGCATCCGGCTCTCCGCTCGGCCTGCAGTCACGGTAGTTTGCGACAGAAGTTATCAGTACAGTGCTCCTTCAAAATCCGTCTGAGCCAGAGTGGCAGTACAGTGTAGCTGTGCACGTGCTCAACTTGGAATTAATTAGCTTCAATTGGGCTAACAATGGTAAACTTGGTTTTAGAGTCGTGGTTGATACACTGTTGGCTAATGAATATTGCTAAGATAAATAAAATGTCGATTAAAATGAAGCAGGATTGAAAAAGAATACAGATGTGTAGTATTGCTGTACAATTTTAATAAATCCATTTTTTGTTGCATGAATTTTTTGCAAGTTTGCAGTGAGTCCAATTTTTGCAGCGCTTTAATATTTCACTAACCCGATACTGTGATTGTCTCTTCTCAATCTCTGTTTACAGAGAGGTGTGCTGCGGCAACTCGGGGCAAAAATAGCTCAAGATGTTCCTCAGAATTCATGAAAATTTCTCTTATGGGAATAAAGATGGTTGATATGCTGTTCACTAAATCATAGGGACATCAAAATGCAATAGAGAGAGTGTGGGATTCTGCAAATCTGTTGATTTTCCGGGCGAGTGCGTTTGTAGATATTGAATAACCGGTTGGACGGTGGTGGCTATTAAATTAACAATAGATTTGATAGAAGTCATGCAATACCGATGTGTGGTTTGCAGTATTTTGCCGTGGAAAGGTGGATAGAATTACAGCTAAACGGATTCAATTTTACATACAGGAAATTTTAGAAGATAACATGCGCAGCTCTTAGTCGTGAGAAAACTTCATGTTGCCAACTCCAAAACCAGCCAATCAAAATTCAAATCCAAAATTATTGGCTGGTATTCTGAAAGGGAGACTAACTTTAGACCTGGGTTTAAACCAGGGTTAGTCCTACAAGAGGGGACCTTTTTTCCTTTCAAAATACTGTGAAAGTTAAATGTAACGGGTGAGAAAATTCCTCATGGATGGGCCAGAATGGCCCATCAATGAGGAATTTTCTCACCCGTTACAGCACATTTTAGAGTATGTTGTAAGAAAAAAAGGTCCCCTCTTGTAGGACTAAACCCAGGTCTAAAGTTAGTCTCCCTTTCAGAATACCAACCATTGTGTCTGGATTTGCAGGGCTTAGCTGAAGTATAATATCCTGAGGGAGGGAGGAATGCTGCAAACTTGTGAAAATTTTATACTGTATTTACTTATTGTGCGCTATTCAAAAGAGCTCAAAAGCTAATCGGAAACTCATGGACAAAGGCTTATATATATCTATGGGCCGTGGTTGGTCAGCCTGCCCCATTAAATATTGATGTTATCTTCTAAAGGGGATGGCGAATTGACTTTGGGTAGAATTACTAGATCAAATGGTTTTACGGAAAATAAGCTATATAATCAAATACCCTTGATCAATTTAGTCCAAACTTGCCTCAAATAATGATTTAACTTTCCACCACATACTTATATAGAGTTCAAATTGTTGTTTGTGTGGAAAATTTCATAATTTTACCAGTAAATATTTTTTCCAGCCTAGATGGAAGGTGCTTTTCAGTTTAAACTCCAGGGGGTGTGTATAAACAAAATAACTAAATCTTTTGCTTTAAATCAACTGTTTAATATTTGAGAAAAATGATTTCAGGTAAAAAATATATGGAAAATTAAAACACCGGGTATTTCAAATAGAAACACTCAATCTGAGTTGAATTATCACCAACTTCTACCTCATCAATTACCTGAGTAAATATAAACTTCCCCTTTTGATCCATTTTCTATACTGTCAAATTAGTCCGTGTACAAATTTTATGGGAATTTGAGGACACATTAAGTGAAATGTTTCCAAAGCATGTTTCTGTCATCAATGCTAACATTTTACTGCAATTCTAACAAGATCTGGGCATAACGCTGTAGCCGGTGATCCAACCTGAAAAGTGCATTCAAAGATTTTTGGCAATTTCATATTCAAAACATATAGAAAATTGTGCACAATATCTATGATAAGGGAATCCTTTTTGTAACTTATTACTCTGTTAAATTGGATCTGAATGGCTCATTACGAGATATTAGATAATATACTGTTAATAAAGAAATTTTCGTGAATGTTTAATTTTCGTGAATTTCACAAATAAGAATTCAACCGTGAAATGAACACCTCATGTAAATGTTTTCAACATACATAGAAAGTAAGCACTGTGACGGTCAATCATAAATTTAGCACAACACGAAAATATCTTTGTTATCTCCATTCACAAAAAATTATGCTCGCAAAAATATCCCTGTTAACAGTACCCTATAAGAACCAGTCAAAATGGACCTTTTGTAATATACCTTTATACCATTTAAAAGGTGGGTGGCCCAATCGACAACCTCATTGCTCCTCCACCCACCCACTTTACTCCATCAAAATTGAGATTTTTGTACCAGAAGAAAATTCATATTTTCCTCATTACCCCAGAGAAATCGAAGGCCAGATCGTTTTACAAACAAAGCTTCGTATGTAAATATGTATTGTAAAACATGATAAAAATAGTAGTGAAGCACAATATAATGTAAAGAGTTCAGTTAACCAGAGGTATTTAGGTTTGAATGACAAATGGGATAGTTGATTGAATTCTTGTAACAATTGGTATGCATTTTTGGGTGATGGAATGATGGAAAAACAAATGGATAGACTTCAAGCCACTACAAAGCCTTGATTTCTCATTCACAATTTGGCCAAAAATTGAAATAATGGGCATTGTAAGAAAATTGCAATGACTTAGAGAGCCACTTTCAATGATCAACATCAGAGGGTGTTTCGAGATTATCCCACAATGCACCAGTTTGGAGAAGTTCACCTCAATAAGGTCATGTGATCCCACAAAAATCCTATTCTTAACCCGTAAAACCCAGCTTTATACACTCATTTTAGCACACAAAACGTTAGTACTTAGGAATTTTTAGCATGATCATGAAATGTTTTACAGTTTTTCTTCTTTTTAAGCACTTTTTATCCTTAAGTACTGACTTGTGTTTGGTACAATACAGTATATACACATTGCAATGCATTATGGGATTGATTCAAAACACCCTCTGGATCAACATGAAAGTGTAAGAACATTCAGATATTGAAGGACTAGCCTAAAAATGAAGGATAAGTCTAGAATTCTTATAAGATAGGTTTTCAAATGAAAATCAAAAGAAAAGAAGACAAACAGTTTGAGGAATCTTGATCCTTTTTCAGCATATTCAGTTGTGTTGCAGTAAGTATCCATAATGACAGAAACCTTCCAACATTGATTACAATATCCAGTGCTACCTTTCATTCTTATTTGAATGGTTTTGTTCATCGCTTCATGAGTGTGTTTCGGATACTTATACTTGTTTTTTTTTAATGCAGAAATCTGAGCTTTGATGATTTTTGAGATTTTCTGATGTAGCAGAAATATTGACAGTGTCTTAAAAATTTAAATTAAGGAAATGCAGCTCAGCGCTAAGATTAAACTTGCTGATGAGTGATGGACAAACAAGTGGACAGGCTTGGCAGTTACATAAGCCGCATTTCTCTTCCATACATGGCAAAAAACTCAAACAAAACCGCTGTCTTTTAAAAAAAATAATGGTTGCATGTAATGTTAGAGTTGGCTTAGGCCAAAAAGGGTTACATTTTGGCATTGTAGCATTTTAATACATGTACTCTTTCCTCTTTTCTCTCATGTTTTTTTTTGGGGGGGTTATTAAAACAATTTGGAAGTTTCAAGAAACTTCTTAAATTTGTGCAATTTTGAAAGGAAAAGAATCTTATTCTGGAATTTTGAAAAATAATACTAGGATCAGTATTCTTTTGTAGAATAAAAACTTTTTTCTTAATTAAAAAAAAAATACAAATGGGAGACGGTTAAGTACAAGCAAACAATTTTTGGCCTTAAACGTAATGTAGAAAAATGAAATTACTTCATCAAGATTAATTTTAAAATGTTACACTGTGTTCTACATGATGGAATAACAAACTTTCATGTCAAGAGCCGAGTCATCAAGCGATTACAGAAAGCAGCTGATTGTGAATAATTAAGATTTCATCAGTGCCTCAGTAAAGACATCTTGAGTAGATTATGCCAGTACTTCTATGGTACATGTAGGAAATGACCAAACAAAACCTTGTTTATCTAGTGTATTCAACTGTAAAACTGGAAGATAAATATTGAAAGCCAGGCCGGCCGGCATTTAAGGATGGGCTGTGATTGCGATTCAAAACTTAACATCACAGGGTTTGGATTTTTAAGGTCAAATCACAAAAGAGTGTTTACCTGCCCGATAAGGGATTCATCAACTCAATTGATGTGTTAACAGGCAATTAAGTGACGGGAATCTGTATGTGAAACCGTAAACCATGGGAACGTGTGGGATATTAATGCGTGTGGCTAATTGACGGCCAAAACAATGATACGAAATCAACACTGACAACGTCAGGGATCCATTTGTGAAAAAAAATCCTGTGGTTGCCTGATTTGTTTCCATTGATCTTTTTATTTTTTCTTATTCTACAAAACACAACTGTGATTTCTGAAAATAGAATGGGTCTTAAACTCCCGAGCATTTCAGGCAATTTGACTGCAAAAAAGGGTGATGTGATTAGCTAATGAGAGATGTAAGCAAAGTGGTCTATTTGATTGGTTATTCAGTGATTACATCATTTTATATCTTGAGATATAAAGAAGTTTTCTTTTTATCACTCATGGTTCAATCAAGGGATTTTTGGAGAAGGTGGAACTTTAAAGGTGCAACGAGAGAGTTTGAGGCACCAAACATTGCTTCATAATAGTCATTTAATATAGATTAGACCCTCCTACAGAAATGTCCTAAAGAGAGAAAAAGGGTGATTTGTTTTGTTTATTTCCAGATAAAAAATAGGATGATCTGGATTGCTCCTATACGAAATCAGAAATTCACATTTTTTACCAAGAAAACATTCTAGCTTAATCCGTTTCAGATGGGAATATTGTGATGGAAGCTCTAAAGTCAGGGCAAAAATCAGTACTTTTAATTTTTTAGCGACACCCATTGTGAAAATCTCTTGTTGCACCCGTTTAAGGTCAGAAGGGGGGAATGATTGCAAATTTTATAAATAGGAAATCCGACCCTAATTAGCACTTTGCATTGTGAAAGTATTAGTTATACTAGGATCAGTTCAAAATTTAGCAAAAACACAATTTAACTTTTGTGGCCGGCATTCACAAGATTGACGACATCTTGAATAATTGACTTGCTTGAACAATTTCCTGTAACCATCTCGATGATGTATGGTGCACGATCTTGATGTCATTCGCAACCTTGTGCCTTTGGACTACTGTGCTTCTAGCTGCTTGTAACTCAATGGATTTGTGAGGACTGTGGAAGAAGAAGAATCACTGGGGATGGCCCACATGTAATATGCATTGGAATTGGACCTGTATGAGTGAAGTACAGAAATTACCCAATCAGTGACCACTGTTCAATAATCAAGTATGATCACAAGATTCGCTGTAGAAGTGCCACGTAATAGTGATTTGTGTCCCGGCAACGGTCCAACCAAATGACGGGGCTTATAATGCGGGGAATTCAAACTTTCATTGTATGGCATGTATCCTGCGCCCTGTATTTGTTTGGACCGATTGCTTGGGCAACGAATCCTATTACGTGGACTCTACAGCGAATTGGCAAGGGTCCATATGTACCCCCTTCAACGTGCTACATGTAACAATTATTCTTTATTTTTGGCTTAGGTAGGGTATTTGTTATTGTAGGGCCATTTAAAAGAATTTGGTTTTGTAGAATTAAAAGGGGGGAAATGATGGAAATCTTTCCCAGCTGCAAATTACCATTGAGATGATTGCTCCCGAGTCCATGACTGAAAAGATATTATTTGCATTTTAAAATGGAAAGATAGTTCCTTCCTTATATTTATAATGGTAAAATGTTAAAATTAGACATGTCATTTTGGAATGCTTAGACGTGTCTACCAATCTGCAATTTAGTGACTGTTATTGTCGGCCACAACTTTGAGAAAGTACCGAATGGATATTGCCGGTTACTTTCAGGTCACCTTAAAGGATTCTGATTGGGCTATTGTCTTCATATGAAACTAAATCATATATTTATTAAAAAGGATGCTGAATATTTCTGGAATGAGACTAAGCACCTTCAAAAGTATTCAGACCTCCCCAGAGGGCACGTTGAGTCCATCCCACAATGCACCAGTTTTGGGAAATTGCACCTCAATAAAGTCATGTGATCCCATATAAATCCTATTCATAACACATAAAATCCTGACTTTAACACTCATTTTAGCCCACAAAGCATTACTACTTAAGCAATTTTTAGCATGATCATGAATTGATGAGTATTGGTTGAAAACAAATGTGTTTTGAGTTTATTTGAACTCTATAATAAGAGTTTCAAGAAGGTAAATGGAATCTTGGCTTTGTCAGTAAACTACCAATAGCTCAAAACTGAGTGGGCTGACGAGGTGCACTGCATTTAATGTGGCATTCAATTCAACCAAATTTACATATTCAAACTAATCAGAACACTTTTCACAAGTCGTCGTCGCATCGATTTCATTTGATGGTTAACATTTGTAATGCTAAAGGCCCACTGAGATGGGGAATGCTTTTGTGTGTGGTGTGTTGTGTGTTTGAATTGAAGATACTGACATAAAATGCTCATTTCTAAAGTGTCAGTGATTTTTCCAAATATTTTCCAAACTATCTCAACAAACATGCTCATTTTTATCCCCTGGCTTGAAAATGTCCGTATGTATGTGTGTTCCAGTTTGGTGTGTGTGTGTGTTTATGTGTGTGTGTTTATGTGTGTGTGTTTGTTTCAGTTTGGTTACGTTAGGTTTTCATTTTTTTAAGTCTGAAGAAAAGTTAAACTCCGATTTAAACCATTATTATGTTTTCAGAATCTTCCATCCTATACATTTGTACACAGCTTCATGACAATAAAACCATGCACCTGAGATGGTGACATGAGTTTTTGAAACCATGACATGAGTTTTAAAAGACTAGGACATGAGTTTTTCTCTGAGACTACTGATTGGTTGAAGAACTTTAGGGATGATCCATTTCTTTGAGGGGTGTCATGATTTTGGGTTTTGCTGTCTACTGTTGACTTTATTGGTGGTTCCTGGTGTCTTCTGGTAATAATTGGGTTCCATTTCTTTGCGATTCCTGGTGTCGACTGGTTCATTTATGATTTTATTTGGTGTTTGTTGTTGGTAGTTTTCATAAGTGGTGTCCAAATTTTTCTTTTCACTAATGTTATAGGATCTAGTTATTCTGCACTTGAAACCAGGTCAAGTCTGCTTCACTCGTTTGGGTTTAAGTCAGATTCTGAAAACATAATGATAATATTGGATATGATTTATATCGCAGGATACAAGAATTTATCGGTCTCGCTATGAGTTTTGAAAAATATTGCGCTCGTCGCTCCGCGACTCACACAATATTTTCACAACTGACAGCTTGACCAATAAATTCTTGTATCCTACTCAAATCATCCAATATTATTTATATCAGACTTGGGGATTAAGGTGCAATAGGGTTCCTTCCTGTGTGGATGATGTCAAAGGTCATGGATCAAGGTCAAATGTCATCTGAGCTCATGTTCCATACTGCCATCTTCTTGCCAGGGGGATTACACAAGTTTACTTGGTGTATTTTTCATATGTTTTGTAGCAAAACTGTCCTAAATTTCAGCAAATTATTGAACAGAATTGTCTGGTCAAATTTCATCAAATGTGAAAATTCAATTCAAAGGCAAGTACCATAGTATTCTTTCCAACATTACAGCATGCATATCACATACAGCACAGAGTGAGATTTTAAATTATTATTTATATCAATCTTCCGAGTGTACAAAGATACCTTGTGTATGACAGTTTTTGGTAAAGTCCCGGATCAATACAATATTCTTTTTTAATATTGTATCGTGCATCCGGGCACTTTTTGCTTATCGTTCGACTGGTAGACTGGGCTGGCGAGGTGTTTGATCCTTGTTGATCAAGACTAGCCAGTTGGACTTCAACACTGTGAACGCAAGGGTTGGTTTGTATCAGCCTGTATTTAAATAAATCATAATCTTGAATGGCTTTTGGTTTTCGTATGATACAATAATATATTGACTTGCTAGAACAATATTGTACGAGTCGAACGAAGACGAGTACAATATTTTTCTAGCGAGTTGCAATACTTTCTTGTATCATCTCAATGACATTCAATATTATATAAGTAGTCATTAAGCCAATATGATTGCTCTGCTGACAGTTTAGAAGTCGTACAAGTTTCAGACGGTAATATACGATCCCTAACACCTCGCCTCTTCTATGTCTTACGTCACGGTGCGCTACAGGGTCACACAGTGATTATACGGCTTTATACAGAGCGTCCGTTTGAGCCATTTAAGATTGATCCATTCTTGTTTGAAGGTGAAGTGGTGATTTTTCGAGCTATTCTTAAAGGATGGTTGTTTCGATTATATTAATTGTGGTCTCTAGTTGATATGAGATCCTGGCACTTGCCCATACGCCCCATCAAGTCCCGTGGGAAACGAACTTGCAGTTTTGAAGGTATTGGTATGAGCAATAATGCTTATTACAAAAGCCCTATCCCCTACTGTTCTAATATTGATGGTTTAACCACTAAAACGGCAGTTTTGTGCCCTGCCCTAATAGGCAGGAAGACACATAAGGATCACTTTTTTGTCCACTGTTGTGTAGTCTGTTGTTTTTGATGTCTGTTGTGAAAAAAGGTTTCACATTTGCCTGTAATATTCTCATACTTTGGATGGTTTAAACCAAACTTGGGTCACATGTGCACATGGCATCTCCCCCACTTTTGATGAGGTCAAATGTCATATTCCCAGGTCAAAGGTCACATGCCAAGGTCAAAGGTACACCATGCCCGTCAAAGGTCATGTGAGGTCAAGTGGTAAAATAGGCTGAAAATGTAAATTGCCCCAAAAATCAATTTGAAAGTAAGTTCAATTGGAACCAACTGAATCATGTGCAACATGGGATCCCTCATTTGTTGATGAGGTAAAGGTCATATGCGAGGTCAAAGGTCACATATGAAGGTCAAAGGTCACGATTTCAAGGTCAAAGTTCATGTTAGGCCTAGTCATTCACTACCGCGCTTGCAAGCGACACAAGCGGTCCGAGGACCGATTGTATTTTTTTGTTTATATCTTGGGAATGAAATAGATGTGAGGGCTCAAATTTCAGGACGACAATGAGACAAATAAGGCCTTTCATCTGATATCCCAAATCGATAAAACTTCGGGTAAATCGGGGGGTCTCAAAGACGATCGGAACACAACCTTTAATTCAAAGATTACTAATATGCCTACAAAGAAAAAAGATTTGTTTGCAGTGCTGGTGCGGGCATCATTTTGCAGCCATTGTTTCTCATGGAGAAAGTTGATTTCTTGCTTTTAATTTTAAATGCAAAAATCTGCCAAAACGCCTTCTCCGTGGAAAAAAATTAAAATAAAAAAGAAGGGTGCTCAATCTGTTGAAACATCGCCATTCAGTCCATGAGGCGTCAGCTCCAGCTGAAGATGCTCACTCAGGTTCAATACCAATAGATGCTACTTGGTTGATAGCAAGGTTTCTTTCCACAAAGCAACTCTCTTAAATCCTTAGAGACTGTTTCAAGGAGTTGACCTTTGCTTAAAAAACTCTCTGGATTTAAGGGGGTTAGCAGATGGTCTTTGTTGGACATGGGGCGCTCACATTAGGTGGTACTTGGCAGCTATGCTTTTGCATGCTCGCTACACCACAACAGATGTCTGGGTTGGAGCAATTTTTGCCTAGGATGTATAAGACATGGTTTTCGAATTGGACTGAGGTTTTAGTGCCAACGTGTGAAAAAAATTCATTTTGAGCCAAAAATAACCATGTTGAATTTTAAGATGTCTTTTCTAGGGTAAACTCTATTCGTTAGAGATTATGAATTTTAATTCAAAAAATTTTTCTAATTTCCTATACGAAATTCAAAATACGAAATATTGATTTGTGGCCCACATTTTGTCGAAAATAACACTTTTAGGTGACAAAAAATTTCACATACCAACTTTGAATTACTTACAGAGTCTACAAATATACAGATATATGGACCCGTTATAATGTTAACTATCAGATAAAGGTAGTAACTTATGGATTCAGTATTTGTTTTATCAAATATTCATAACCATTTGCACAACCGAGACCATTCAAATTTGACATGTTCCCGTGACAAATGAATTCAAAATTTAGCACTTGCGAACAAAAATTTTGCATTTACACAATACATTCTGGAAAGGAAGGAGGGTCTACAGTGTGGTTTCTGTCAGTTTATGGAAAATTTCATAGCTTTAAATTGATACCTAACTTGCTCATTTCAAGTATAGGAAGAATTCCAAAAATTACAAAAATGTTTCCCTTAACCCCTTGATATTTCCAGTGCGTGAAAAAAAATATCGTCGTCTAATAAAATTGGAATACGAGAAAACTAACAAGAGCTATAGGCTTGAAAATTGAATCCTTATGCCCAAAGCAAGGTTTACATAGTTATGTATTGACTTTTTTTCACCTAAAATTTGAGAATTTTTTTTTGAGCAATTTGCGGAATCCAATTTTCACCTAAAATTCGGAATTTCGAGATTTCTACAACAACCTAGACAACCTGTTGTTGTTTAATGTTTAAGCACCTTCATATTTGGCACTGTTGGCAGTAAAACCTAGGTCGAATCTGAAACCATGTCATAAGTTGTCCGTCTTGTTGCCAAGTGAGTTTTGTTCAAAATGTTATTGTTGAACATACTTTAACTCTTCGTCTTCTGAATGTGGGTCTTATAAGAAAGAAGAGTGCGGTCCCAAAGTAACTCCTAGGTAGAGCAGGATTTTCACGGTGTTCCAGGCGTGTTCCATACCAGGTTACTTTAAGGCATTCACCTTGAGCTTCCTGGTATCTATTTTTGGTTTTTTTTTTGTAACTTCCAAATAATTTGACTATTTCAGTAAAAGTATCCCATTTCTAGAAAGAAAATTGGACGATGAACCCGATGATGGCATCAGATAATATGTAAAACTTTCCGTATTTTGCGAAAAATACTAATAAACAATGATTTTGCCCCACAATTTTTTTCAGACAGCCTAACAAAACAATTTTGAATTTTCATGATTCTTATGTATTTTTTAGAAACAAGACCAAAATTTGTCTAGTGACGGTTTTTTTCTTTTGAAAATGAGCTTACTTTCGAAATATAAGGAAAAATGTCAAAAAGAGTGTGATTTTTCCTTTCTTTCCAAAATTTGAGTATATATTGAGAATATCTTTAGTTCGAACTCGAAATGAAAAATTGAGAACCGTCCCCTAGAGAAACGATTGGCTATCGTAGGAAAGTTAAACGTTACCTTTTACTTCGGTAATTTTGGAGTTATCTTGTCCTGAAATTTCCAATTTGCGAAAATTGAACATTGATAAAATTCGTGTTTTAGTAAATAAGTGACTTTTCACTCCATTTCAAGCTGTCTCTTTCTCAAATACTTTTATCTTTGAACTTCAAAATTAGTATGTTGTCAAGTGATGAAAATACATCTTTATCCTATTGAAACAAACCATCTTTTATGCTCTACTCCAGACATCCGAAAATGAAATTGTCGTCTGTCTAAGTTAGCGGCTTTGTTTACATTTTTCAAATATGTTTTCGTTTTTCCAAGATTCGTTTCGCGCAAACCTACATTAAAACATCCGCACGCTTCATTACGCAGTCAAATTCCACCGCGCTACCGATTCTGCCGTCCTTGCGCCTGACCGGCGTTAATGTGCTCTAAATTCCCCGCGTTATGACCCTGTGGTTTTTGTTACTTTAAATGGTCAAACTAGCTTCTTTAAAATCGGCAAAAATACAACTCGGATTGTCTGCCTGATACCTTTGTTGGTACGATAGAACACAGGTTGATGGTTTTTAAAAGGTGGCAAAAATCAGAATTCAAGTAAAAACAAAAGCATAGGGTTCCACTACCCTTAGCTGACTTTGGGGCCTTCACGTTTGGCGTAGATGGCAAAGCACACACCTTTATCTTCGATGGATTTCCACGTAGGTGGTTAAGAATGAGTTCCTCTAAGCTTGGAGAGTCTCTCTTCGACAACTGTGAAGTTTGCATCTTGTTGCTAATTCCAAGATCATCTGCATAGATAAGCGACAGGTTCATGGACTCCTAGGTTGGTATTGAACAGGAGAGGGCGACCACCTACTTGGAGGGAGTACATTCTTTGACCCTATGCATCGGCTCTTCTTCGCTCCTACTGAACAAAGAACATCCTGTTTTGAAACATCCTTTGATTGAGCTCAGCAGCAGATTTTCCTTGGTGAGTAGCATAGTGGCTTCTTACTCTAAATTCTTAGGAGTAAGTGCTCTTGTGATTTAGCAGTGGTCATGAGCGCTAATAGATTGAACACACCTTCAGTTACCACACCCTTCTCGAAACCATTCCTTTATGTGTTGAGTTAGTTTGAGTACTTGGGCTTGTTATGGTTTGCCTGCGCCAGAACCGCTTTCTGGTATATTGTACATGTTCATGCGTCATTGTATTACGAGGATGCAACCCTTTAAAAGTTCCAGGGTCGGGTTGCTGAAACCTAAAAAAGTATTTTTTGTTCTTTGACACAAATCCCCTATTGGAACATTGTTTGTAATTACAACAAATATCAAAATGAGCTATAATTATGTGCAATGAAGCACCCCACAAAACGCCTTGCTCCAAACTACATAAATACCACGTGTTTGGTGAATTAATTCATATATCTTTTCACTCTTATTACCGTACCATATAAGGGGATAGATAGTCGGTATTGTGATGTATAATCAAACATGATTAAAATCAGTGATGCATGTACATGTTGCCGTACCTGCCGAATTTAGGGTCTGTAGTATTGCAAAGACTATAGTCTTGTAAGACTTCCATGAGAACTTATAAGCGTCATTCAGTCAGCCTATAACCCTTCATTGAAGTCTTGACACTAGACTTAGTCAATGCATATTAAATGGAGAATACCAGATGTGGGCACTTGACATATCTCAGGCAACTGTTAGTGACAGAAAAGTTCAAGTTAGTTAAACACATTTTTTTAATCAGTTTTTGTCCCTGCTAAATGGGGGTTGCCGGATTCACCTCACCTCGACAATCCTGCTGTGTGAGGATGTATTGGAGCACAAGATAATTGACCAATGCCCTTCGGATGCCAATCCCCAATTTTTCGGAGGTTGACTGGCCTTGGGGCAACCTGCCTCATCATGTACTGGATGGTCGCCATTAGCTCTCCGAGCTGATGCCAATTGTAGGTAGATCTCTTTTTCATTCTACAGGGTAACAAGCTACCCTCCTCATTAGATTGCCTTAGAACTCCAATGGGGGTGATGGTTTATCCGCCGACAACCGGCCCTGAAACAGGAAGTACTGGTTACCAGGATACCAGCAGCAGGCCGTCAAGAAGACCAACCTTGAAACTTCATAGCTCAATGTATTTATTTGAATGGTAACTTTCAGTTTTGATTAGCAATCATGCACATATTTTATTTATGCTCGTTGTTTTATACGTGGTGTCCAAATTTTTCTTTTCACTAATGTTATAGGATCTGTGATTCTGCACTGAAACACAGGTCAATTCTGCTTCACTAGTTTGGGTTTAAGTCAGATTCTGAAAACATTTAATGATAATATGATATCGATTTAATCCAGGATACAGGTAACTTTATCGGTCTCGCTATCGAGGGTTTGAAAAATATTGGACGTCGTCGCTCCGCGACTCACACAATATTTCACAACTGACGCTGACCAATAAATTCTGTATCCACTCACAATCATCCAATGATTATTTATACTCAGACACTTTGGGGATTAAGGTGCAATAGGGGTACTTCATGTGTGGATGATGCAAAGGTCATGGATCAAGGTCAAATGTCATCTGAGCTCATTTCCATACTGCCATCGTCTTGCCAGGGGGATGGAGTACACCACAAGTTTTTTACTTGTGTATGTTTATATGTTTGTAGCCAAAACTTGTCCGAAATTTCAGCAACTTATTGAACAGAATGTCTGGGTCAAAATTTCATCAAATGTGGACGGAAAATTCAATTCAAAGCATAGTACCATGTATCTTTCCAACAGTACAGCAATGCATATCACCTACAGCAAAGAGTTTGATAATTTTTAATATGATTTATTATCAATTCTTACCGGTGGTACAAAGATACCTTGTATTGTACAGTTTTGGTAAAAAAGTCCCCGGATTGGCAATAGAATATTCTTTAATATTGTATCGAATACGGGACACTTAGCGTATCGTTTGCAACTGGTAGAACTGGGCTGGCGAGGTGTTTGATCTTGTGGATCAAGGGAATCAGCCAGTTGGACTTCAACACTGTGAACGCAAGGTTTGGTTTGAGTCAGCATGATATTAAAATATAATAATAAAATTGAAGGGATTTGTTTTCGTATGATACCATATAGAAATTGCACTCGCTAAAGAAACAAGTATGTAGGAGTCGAAGACGAGTACAATAGATTTTCTAGCGATGTGCAATATATTCTTGTATCATACTCAATGACATTAAATATTAGATAATTAGTCATTAGACAATATGATTGTGCTGTGGACAGTTATAAGTCGAGTATCAAGGTTCAGGAAGTATATACGAGCCTAACACGCTCGCATCTTTCTTAGTCATTACCGTCCACGTTTGCCGTCTACAGGTGTCACACAGTGTTATAACGGCTTATAGGAGCGTCCGTATGATCCTAATTAAGATGATCCATTTGTTTAAGGTGAATGTGGTGATTTTTCGAGCTATTTTAAGGGTGGTTGTTCCGTTTTATTATATTGTGTTTCTGTCTTGATAGAGAGCCTGGCACTTGAACATACGCCCATCAAGTACCGTGGGAAACGAACGTGCAGTTTTGAAGGTTAGAAGCATAAGCTTATACAATAGCCCTATTCAATATGTGCTAATATTGATGGTTTTAACCAATAAAACGGAAGTTTTGGTCGCCTGCCCTAAAGGCCGGAAGACACAGAGGTATCACTTTGTCCCACTGTTGTAGTAGTTGTGTTTTGATGTTGTTGTGAAAAAAGGGTTAACATGTTGCCCTGAATATTCTCATTTTGATGGATTTAAACCAAACTTGGGGGGGCACAGGTTGCAAAATGGCATCCCCCCACTTTTTGATGGTGGTCAAAGGTCAATGCCAAAGGTCAAGTTCAATGCAAGGTCAATAGGTCACAATGCCAAGGGTCAAACGTTCATGATGAGGTAATGTTGAAAGGGAATAGGCTGAAATGTAAAAAATTGCCTCTCATTGAAAAGTGAAGTTCATTGGAAACCTGAAACTTGAAATCATAGGTGCAACATGGGATTCCTATTTTTGATGAGGTCAAAAGGTCACACTATGCGATTGGTCAAGGTCATATGCAAGGTCAAGGTCACATTTCAAGGTCAAAGGGTCATGTAGGCCTATCATTAATACCGCGTGGCAAAGCGACAACAGCGGTCGAGAGGACCGTCCGATGTATTTTTTTTATATCTGGGAATGAAAAGCATGGGAGGGCCTCAACTTTCAAACGACAATGAGAAAAATAAGGGCACCTTTCTCTGAATATCAAAGCGATACAAACTTCGGGTAAATCGGGGTGGTCTCAAAGACGATCGAACACACACCTTTAATTACAAAGATTACTAATAGCCTACTAAAGAAAAATATTTTGTGCAAGGCTGGTGCGTGCCATTCATTTTGCAGCCATTGTGTTCTCATGGCAGAAATGTTGATTTCTTTTGCGTGTAATTTTTACAATGCAAACTCTGCAAAATCATTCTCGCTGGAAAAAATTTTTAAAATAAAAAGTAAGGGTGCTCAATCTGTTGAAACATGCCATTCAGTTCCATGAGGAGTCAGTGCCAGCTGGAAGATGCTCACCAGGTTCAATACCAATAGATTGCTACTTGGTGATAGCAAGTCTTTCTTTCAACAAAGCAACTATTAAACTCCTTAGAGACTCTTTCAAGGGGTGCCTTGTTAAGAAACTCTCGGATTTAGGGTGTGGTTAGCAGTAGATCTTTGTCCGGACATGGGTGCTTCACATATTAGGACTGGCAGCTATGCTTTGCAGGCTCGCTACCACTAAACAGATGTATGGTGGAGCAATTAATGCTAGGATGTATAAGACATGGTTCAGAATTGACTGAGGTTTGAGTGCCAAAGTGAAAAAAAAAAATTCATTTATGAGGCAAAAAAAACCATTGTTTAATTTTTTAAGAGTATTTTCTAGTGGTAAAACTTTTCCGGATTTTTAGTACGATTATGCCATTTTATCAAAAAACCTGTTATCATAACCATTTGCTACAAAAAATATTGATTTGGCAATTTTGTCCGAAAATCACATTAGGTGACAAACTTTTGTCATACCAAAACTTGAAGAACTTACAGAGTCTACAATATACATTATATGACCCTTTAAATGTTAACAATCAGATAAAGGTAGTAACTATGGATTCAAGTATTTGTTTTTGTTTTATCAATCATGCCTAATTGCCACACAAGAACCATCAAATTTTGACATGTCCCGTGACAATATGACATGCAAAATTTAGCACTTCGAAACTAACAATTTTGCTTTACACATCACATCTCTGGAAATGGAAAGGGAAGGTTCTACAGTGATGATTTACCCGTGTCAGTTTATGCAGAATTTTGATAAGCTTTAAATTGTTGATACTAAATTGCTAATTTCAAGTATAGGAATAAATTCCAAAAATACAAAAATGGTTCCCCTACCCCTTGATTTTTACAGTGCCGTGAAAAAAAATTCGTCGTCTAATAAAATTGGGAACTACGAGGAAAACTAAAGAGCTATAGGCTTGAAAGTTGAATCGATATGCCCAAAAGCAAAGTCTCTACATAGTTATGGTATTAAATGTTTTTCACCCTAAAATTTGAGAATTTTTTTTTTTATTTCAATTTGCGGAATCAATTTTCACTAATTCGGCATTTCGAGCTTCTACAAAACCTAGCAAACCTGTTTTGTTCATTGTACATAAGGCAACAAGTCATATTTTTACACTTTTGGCAGTTAAACATAGTCGAATATGAAAACCATGTCATATTGTTCCGTCTTGTGCCAGTGAGTAGTTGTTCAAAAATGTTATTGTGTGACACATACTTACTCTTCGTCCTCGTGATGTGGGTCTTATAAGGAGAGAGTGCGGTCCAAAATAACTCCCTAGGTAGACCAGGCTTTTCACGGTGTTCAGGTGTGTTTCCAGCCACGACAGTTACTTTTAAAGGGCAGTGTACAAAACCTTGAGCTTCCCGAGTATCTATTTTGGTTTGTAACTTCGCAAATATTGTATACTATTGTCAGTAAAAGGATACATTTCTTAAGAACGAAAGAAATTGGACGATGAACCCGATGATGGCAATCAGATAATGTAAAAACTTCCGTCTTTTGATGAAAAATCCTAATGTATAAAACATGATTTTGCCCCCCCCAAAAATTTTCAGACAGCATAACAAAAACAATTTGAATTTTCAATGATTTCTTATGTTATTTTTTAGGAAACAAGACAATTTTGTCTAGGGATCGGTTTTTATCTATTTTTTGAAAAATGACTCTTTACTTTTCGAAATATAAGGAAAAAATGTCAAAAAGTGTGTGATTTTTACCTTTCTTTCAAAAGTTGAGTATATATGGAGAATATTCTTTAGTTAGAAATCGAAAAATGAAAAAAATGAGGAAAACCGTACTAGAGAAGACCGATTGCTATCGTAGGAAAGGTTACACCTGCTTTTACTTCGGTACTTTTGGAGTTATCTTGTTGAATAATTTACCATTTGCGAAAATTAACATGAGAAAATCAGTGCTTTTTGTTTTAGTATAGTGACGTTTCACGCCATTTCAAAGCTGTCTCTTTCTCAAATCACACTATCTGTGAACGGTAAATTGAGTATGTTGTGCAAGTGATGAAAATACATCTTATGCACTATTGAATCAACATCTTTGCTCTCTAACTCCAGAAATCAGAAGAAATTGAAATTGCGTCTGTCTATTTTTTATATTAGCGCTTTGTTTCATTTCAAATAATGTTTTTCGTTTTTCCCAAGATGCGTTCTCGCAAAACTAAATTTAAAACCATCGCGCACGCTCATTTTACGCAGTAAAAAAATTCATCCCGCGCGAGCGATGCTGCGCATTGCCGCCTGTACGGCGTTGTGTATCCGTTTTTGCATTGTATGTAAAGTGCTAAATCCGCCGTTAAGACATGTGGTTTTGTGACTTTAGAATGGTCAAATAGCTGCTTTTAAATCGGAAAAAAACAAAAAACAACTCGGGGCTTGTCTGCATGGATAACCTTTGTTGTAATGATATTTAGTAGCCACAACACGGTTGATGTTTAAAATGTGCAAAAATCAGAAAATTCAAGTAATAAACAAAAGACTAGGGTTAACACTACCTAAGCGGACGTTGGCTTCACGGTTGGTAGATGGCAGCACACACCTGTATCTTAGATGGAATTTGCACGTAGGTGGTTATAGAATGTGAGCTTCATTCTAAAGGCTTGGAGAGTCTCTTCTTCGACAACTGGTGAAGTTTGCAAGTTTTGCATCTTGTGTGCTAATTCCAAGATCCATGCTGTGCCAGAGATAAGCGACAGGTTCATGGACTCCTCGTTGGTATTTTGAACAGGAGAGGTGCGATCACACTAACTTGAGGTCAGACACATTCTTGAACCTATGCCATCAGCTCTTCTTCGCTCATAGCTATGAACAAAGAACGTCCTGTTTGCGAGCAATCTTGTGATGAGCTCAGTCAAGTGCAGATGTCCTTGGGTGAGTTCCAAATTCTTTATGGAGGAAGCTTTCATCATTTTCAGTTTTCCAAGATCGTTGTAGTTAGAAGTTGTCATGAGCTGCTAATAGATTGAACCACAACTTCAGTACAACCCTTCTCGAAACCATCCTTGATGTGTTGGTTTGTTGACTTGTTGTTGAGGTTTGCCTGGCCCAGAAACCTGCTGGTTCTGGATATTTGTATCATGTTCCTTGCTGTCAGTTTTAGTACTTTAAAGAGGATGTTGATGAAAACCCTATAGAAAGGTCCAGGGTAGGGTTGCTGAAACCTAAAAAAAGTATTTTTTGTTCATTTGAAAACAAATCCTGTGCACATTTTGTATAAAAACAATAAAAAGAGCTAGTATTATGTTGCAACATGAAGGCACCCACAAAACGCTGACCCAACACTACACTAAAATACAATGTTGGGTGATTATATTTATATCTGTCACTCTTATGTACAGTACCATAAAGGGGATGATAGGTACAGGTATTGTGATGTATAATCAAACATGATTTTAAGATCAAGTGAGCATGTACATGTTGCCAGTCATGCAGAATTTACGGTTCGGTAGTATTGCAAAAGAACTTTTTTTTTAAATAGTCTGTAAAGACATCAATTGAGAACCTTATCGAGCTTCATTTCAGTCAGCCTATAACCCTTCATTGAAGTCTTGGAACGGACTACCTAGTCAATTGCAATATTAACTGGGAGGACTACCAGAATGTGGGCACTGAACAATCTTCATGCCATGTTAGGACAGTAAAAGTTAAAGTAGTTAAACCAAAGTGTTTAATCAGGTTTTGTCCCTGCTAAATGGGGGTTGGGTGGCCGGATTCACCTCACACTCGACAATACTGCTGTGTGAGGATTTATGGAGCACAAGATAATTGAACAGATGCCCTTCGTGAGGCCAATCCACAATTTTCGGAGGTGTGGACCTGGCCTTGGGCAAAACCATGCCCAGAATGTATGGATGGTCGCCATAGCTATCCAGACTGATGCCAGTGTAAGATCTCTTTTCATTCTACCAGGGAAACAAGCTACCCTCCTCATTAGATTGCCCTTAGAAACTCAATGGGGGGTGGTGACGCGTTTAGCCACTGACAATACTTGGCCTGGGACAGGTGAGTAGGGTTACCAGGGATACCAGCCGCCAGGGCCCTTCAAAGAAGACCACCTTGATACCACGCAGGAGCTAAATTATTGTTATTTGAATGGTAACTTCCAGTTTGATGTTAGCAATATGCACATTTTTATTTATGCTTTCTGTTGTGCCATGAAACACTGGTGTTGCTGGCATTAATGGGGGTTTTTGAAATTTCAGGTTTTTTAAAATAAAATTAGTAACCAGTAGTTGGCAATTAAAAAATGAAAAGTGAGTTCGATGTTTGTTTTTGTTTAGACAAACTTTCATGATAACAAAAGGATACTGCCACAGATGCAATGCAAATCTCCAAACTCCAAGTCAGGACGACAGATGATCCAGTTCTGATTATGTTAATTTTTGAAGGAGGAATGCTGATCATTTATACCATCAGAGTTACTCTGTAATTACAAATATTAGAAGAGATGTCCCAAGGAGCTTGAATAATTATACTTAATTATTTCATGCAGAGTTCGCTTTGCCTAAATCCGCTTTAGTGAAAATTGAAATAGTCACCATTGGATGCACGTGTATAATTGATTACGAGAATTAGTACACGCTGATGATTGTATATAAGGGCGATAATGTTTTACAATTTCCCAACGGACCAATTATTGTAGTTTATTCATCATGCTGCTGCATTATGAAAGCACTAAAAAGGACACAGATGGTATATCAAGATAATTGATGTTAACAGAACCACGACGCGACATTGGAAAGAAGTGTGGAGGAAACAGAGATGACAGGGCCATGTGTGAATTGGAAATGATTAGAATTAGAGCTTCATAGGATGCTGGGTGTCATTGAATAATGAAATTCCCTAAAAAGCATCTTGAGAAAAGTCATTACCCTGGTCCCAGGGATATTACTAGCAGTTGATAAATTTGAACCAACGTATTCTAACTGGCAAGATGGGGTGGGCTGATTTGAAAGGCTGGTCTATTCAGAACATATGTTGGTTTCCTGTGTTTTTTGTCGTTTTTGTCATACAACATTTAGACTCCTGGCAGAGTAAACCTCATAGCTGAGATTGTGCAAATAGATTGGCTGTAGAACTAGAATTTTGTGATCCTAGGAACACAGACGTTAATGTTGAGTTTCTGCTATGAAAAATGATTTATTTGCAGAGCTTGGGCAGGATTAACCCTGTGGACACAACCACCTATGGTACAAATCCAGAGGGTTGTGTGAATCAATCCCATGATGCACACCAAGCAATGGTGCATATACTGTACTGTACTAAAATAAACACATGTCATACTTAAGGATAAAAAGTGGTCCAAATTTTAAGTAGGATTAACCGATATTTGTATCGGACATCGGATCGGCGGCGATTTGCTAAATCAGGCCAAAAGATCGGCATGGACAAAAAAATATGCCGAGCTTGCCGTCCTCAACCGATCTATTGATGAAAGAAAGGGCCAAAAAGTGTCAAAAAAGGAAAAATTACCATTTTATTTAAGTGGAAAACACGAGTTATCAAACTTGATTTTAAGATGTGTATTTAGCTATCTCTTCATCAATTATAACTATTAGCCTACATGAGAAAACTTAAGGCTATATGAGCTACTTACGTATAATATAGCACGATCTCAACTTAAACTATAGGCGGCTGGTTTCCAAATTCAGCTATACTGCAACTGTTATGGTCTATCTAAGTTACCGCATGACAGGCGCAATGCATTGACCTCTGCTCTCCAACGGAAAATAGGTTGTAAGTGACCTGCGAAAATTACTGCTTTGTTTTTATTATTTTGTATCTTTTGTGCTTAACGTTCAAAGCCTTCAATGAACATAAAAAATCCTTAGAAGCAGAGTCCAGAAATACAGCCGAAATATTCCCGTTTCCAACTTGTTCGTTACGTATTTTTTAGGTTCGTTTTCACTTGCAGTGGCAGTATTTTTGTACAGCATCATCAGTGTCATTGTCATCTTCTTCATCAACAATTTCAGGGCCGTACGCAGATTTATCCCCCCCCCCAAATTAAAAAACATATAAAAACATTTAAAACATTAAAATTTAATAAATAATATGTTGTCACACCTGTATAGCTTTACCAAGCTCACGTGGGTTGCTACTCATCTCATTCCATCTCTCATTGATTGTAAGTGCTTGGAAAAGAAAAAGTGGATCAGCAGAAAGTTTAGAAAGTTTGTTTGCTTTATACGGCGTACGGAAAGATTTCCCACAGTGTAGTGTGTTGCACAGAAGGAAAAAAATCTAAATTCCTTGATACTGCGTTTTGAGAGACTAACGTTAACAGCCATAGATCTAGAGAAAGGTGTGTTTGTAAATGAACTAATCTAAAAATCAAGGGTCTTTTATGGATTTTTTGCATTAGAGAGGGTCAGAAATTTTGATTTTAAATACTGAGAAATCCCTCAAATAGTGAATGTCTATGGAACCCATGGACTGAGAAAATTAAACATTCTTAATCGGTAAGTTTAGCTCTGTGGGCTATGACGAGCACACCAAACACCTTTTCCCACCAATGCTAGTATGCTACGTAAGTAGGTGGTTAATATGCAAGCTCATACTTTGCGAACCGCCGCAGTTTTTGATACACGAGCCAAACATGAACGCGCGTTGTGCGACCGTGGTTTTAAGAATGAATATCAATTGCTTAGAACATATAACGTAATCCACAAAGGGCCATGTGGCGCTATGTCTACTCATCTATCCATGCTCTCATTGATGATTATGCCTACATAAAAAGGCATAATGGGATCATCGCAGCAAGGGGTCAATGAAGTTCTCAGCCCTGCGAGGCGCGAGGTACAGGTCAGCTCCTGCAATCGCTATGCTCTGAAGCTGTCCTTGTGGAATCTAAGACACGTGTTTTTCCGGGGAATCCCATTTACGTCCTTGAGATTGATTGCGGGGGGGGGCGGGGGGGAGGGGGGGGGGGGTCTTATATTATTGGGGGGGTTTTTTGGTTTTATATACTTACCGTGACCAAAAATATGTAAAAAGAAATGACTGGGAAAATCTAAAAAAAAGTATACAAATGATGAAGAAATGGGAATACCAAATTGATTTGTAAAATTGTTCTTGCGAAACAAGCATTTTATAAATAATTTTTCGCCATTTTACCACAATGTAAACTGCGTATATAGAAGCCGCACGCACCCTGTCATTGCAACCGTCAAGCTAATTAGCATATTGTAAACGGCCTGACCTGGGGATGACGGCACGTGAAGGACGGTCGATCGACTACGTATAATTGTGAACAAAAGTTTTGATTTATTAAACTTTGTGAATGAATCATTTTGAAATTGCAATTAATAATTAAATGAAATCTCCAATTTAAAATGAGCATGATTGGTCTGATATTCTGATTTGAACCAGGACAGGGAGTGTTTTGCGGGGATTACATTTGCCGCTTAGTGAGTGGCGGTAACTATGGTACTTTATATTTTACACACATTCTGGTAAGTAAAAGATAACCTTGTCCTCTAAAATACCTCATCGGACTTGTGAACAATGTGAACCAACACAGTTTAGTAACTATAATTCATCGTCGCCAATTCCTATAAGTTAAAAGTTGAAACCACCAGTAGTGCAACTCCTACTAATACTCGCTAGGGTTGGGCGATCTTTAACATATAGGACAAACCAGCGGATTGGAAATCGGCCGTACGACAAAAAAAGTATCGGGCATCGGATCGGCAGAGGAAACCCTGGATCGGTTTAATCTCTAATTTTAAGAGCACAAGACATTCCAAATTCATGATAAAAAATTCACTAAGTACTAACGCTTGGTGGGCTAAATTAAGCGGGTTAAAGTCAGGTTTTTTGTGTGTTAAGGAATAGGATTGTTAATAGACACATGACCCATTGTGTGAAATTTCCCAAAACAGTGCATTGTGGGATTGACTCAAAATACACCCTCTGGGAGACAATTTGTCTGATTAGTTCATTACAGGACAAATAATGAGATAGCCTTTTGAGAACCAATCATAATAGTAAACCGGAACACAAATCTTAGAGATCTCTGGATTGTCATTACGTGAAATTAACTTCCAAATAACCAATCAACTAGTGCTTAAATGTCATAGATAGGCGAGTATTGCTTAGGTGGTTAAAACCTCCCTCTGTCAGGTTGTACCCTACTGGTGGGGATTTTAGACTGACTTTGTAATACAGTACTTTTCAGGTATTTTGATTCTCTATTGGGATTCTTTGGGAAATAGACTATTTTGATTTTTGAGTGTAGGGGAAAACTTTTAGTCTAGGAAGAAAACATTTAAGTCAAGGAAGAAAAGTTTTAAGTCTGATGAGATTAGCTTTATTGCATAAGAGTGATCTGGGAGCATTAGCAGGTGATCTCAAACATTTGATTAAACCTCCAATTATAGAAATAACCAGACCAAATCACAATGTAGGTATTGGGTTTGCTTACCAAAGGAACTTGTATGAAAATAAATGCTCAGGAAATCCTGCGCTACAACTCAGAAGACTGTATTTTGGTATCTTGTCTAACTTGTTTGAGATGTCTTTTTCTATCTTCCTTGTAAACGAACTTTATGACATTGCTTTATTTTTAGTTATATCCACAGCAGCCGGCAACATCCCGCTGCGCATTAATTACACCACCTTTTATTCCACCTGAAACTGTTAAACAGAAAAACTTCTACCCAGTGACATATTTTTGTTTTAAAATCTTGAAGTTAAACCAGGATGTCAAATTTCTGCTAACGCCGCCTAAAGTCTGTTGAAGAGACTGCAATGACAGTCATAAAAATAGCTAAGCAAGATGTTGCCGGATGCTGTGAGTTATGCATCATTTTGAAGAGGGAGTTCCCTCATCACATCTCCTTCAAGTATAATGTGAGGCAGCAAACAAATAATTGAGCCTAATTGAGCCTAATTTTCTCCTTAAACGGAGCCTTAGTAATAGCAGGAAATGAGGACAGTTGACACGGACCATTTCATGAGTTGGCAGTGTGTGTGTGTGTGTGTGGGGGGTGGGTGTGAATTGAGAAAAAATTATTTTGATTATGAGGGCAACTGCCCTTATATTGCTTTGGTAGCCATGCCAGTTGTCTTATATAGTGTAGCATTTTGTTTACTTTACTTATTTGTTTAGGTTCGACCACACAAATTGCCAGGACTTTGTAGGGATGATAGAAATGGGATGTAGAAGAAGGTATATGATTTGAATTAATATGCAATATATCGGAAATCTGAAGAAAATGTTTAAAACATCTGAATTCTTAAGTGATTTGCGAGAGATCTTTTAGCAGAGAAAGTGTTTTTGAAGAAGGAATAAAAATCTGCGGTAAGTTGTTTTGAGCTACGCTGTTACCGTATTTCGGGAATGGTTTCAACCAGTGTTCAAGTGGCTATGATGTTTCCTTTCCTCGGCTTCCTTTACGTGGTGCGGGTGTTTTTTAATTTTTAGTGAAATGGCTTGAGGCAATCTAGGCATACTTTTTTAGATTTTGGGACTGTCTTTACTAACTTTTTTAAATATATATAAACCCTGTATATAATATTATGCAGCTAGCGATCTGGAAACCCCCCCATGGTGAAAAATATTATTCATTGATTTTGCTCCTCATTGGCAAAGTTTGAAATATACACTTTCCATAACGTTTTCTTCTTTCTTCAATGATAACAATATCAAAAGTTTATGCCTTATACAATCTGACAAACATAAAGTATAACATAACAAATTTTGAAGATATTTTCTTTTATTTTTTTCAAATTGTTGCTGCGGCGACATGCGACGGGTTTTCCCAGATCACATCACATATAAGGGAATATAGGGATATTTGTATGGAGGAATACGTATGAGGTACTTGAGAGAAGACATCTTTGCTTGGGTTCTCGCTGTTGCGAAACCCCTTAAAGCTAAATGGAAAAAATCGCACATCTTACGACATAGCCGTTTGCGAATGTTCCACTTTGGACGAATCGCTACATCAATATCCCAATATCCCATAATACATTACGTCAAATTGTTCAATTAAAAGCTGGTAGTAGTTTTAAAAGCTTGTACTCATTATCTGTACATGATGCAAGTCTTACAATACCTTCATCTCACTACTACTGCCGGTTATGGGATACAGTGAATCTCTGGGGTGAAATCGATGCCCCACTGGTCAACGGTGTGTGTCCCTGGGCGAGACACTTAGTCTCAATTGCCGTCGTCCCCCAAGCGAAATCTGGGATAGCTGCTATGGGGAATATTACATCTAAGGCTGAAGGCTTGTGGCGCTTGTAAGGCATGAATTCGAGCAGCCACCTAAATGAAGCAGAAATGATCGTGACGAGTTTTCCCTTGAAGGCGGCGTAATAATAATTGTGAGGCACTGTGTGCTTTGTAGAGTGCCATATAAATGCTCCGTATTATTATTATTATTATTAATTCATTTCCACTGTACAAACGAATGGGGAAATACTTGGTCTGGGAAAAAAAAAAAAAAAGGGTCACCACAAAAATTCTAAAATAGTATCCAGCACCCAATTGTTATATGATTGTAATTTATTTGGTCTATTCTTAAACGTAAATGCACTATCAGTGAATTTGCTAAATCAAAAAATCAAAAAAAAATCATCAACAAGCTGGTATTTCCATGTCCGACAATTCAGGTGTCCTAACATACCTTGCGTGATAAGAGACCGAAAGCACGTAATAATAAGGGCCAACATTGATATTAATCGTTATTGTCCGCACGCGCACGGACCCTTACTACAATAATTAATTGAATGGCGATCCGTATCTTGAACCCTGCGTTTTCTTCTTCATTTTTCTTTGGAAAAGATAAATTTATGAGAATTGACAGACTTAAAATCATTTCACTTTTAAGCATTCCTGCGAATTTTCAAAAAATATTTTTACTTTTTTTAAATATTTTTGATTTATAGTGCCTTTAACCTCATAAAAGCCATTGGTTTTTTTTTTAAAAAAACTGTATAGTGCATCATTTTGGAGAATCGCAAAAATGGCTACTATTTCTAAACCCGAATCATATTGTTTTTTTTCTTTACTATAGTAATTCTTAGAGCAATAATATATTGTCCTGTGCAGAGTTTTTGCCGAATTATTCCAATGGGAAATGCATTTTATGGATGTAGGGCTCCAGGAGCCCCCCCCCCCCGCCCCTCCCACTAATGTGTGTAAAATACTTTATCCATTTTGAGTGGTTTAGAATGTAAACTATAGAAGTAACATTAAATTACTACTTTTTCCTATTGTTCGTATTATTCTGTACTGTGTGTACATTTTACAGTATTATACGCAGTATTCATTCTACCAACTAAATAGGCCTACTGTAAAAGTACTCTCTTAAAATGAAAGAGCGAAAAATCACTCTGAATTTGTGATTTATTTTAAATTAACGCTAATCGAGTGGCTTTTAACTCTAAAAGAGCGAGAAAATGAACACAACACCTTCACTCGCGGTTAACAGAGCTCACTCTCTTATCGATGGCTCAAAATGGCCACTCTCTTCCGAGTGAAGGCCCACTCAACTCTTTATCGACAGGTTTTATCATCTAAAGAGTGAGAAAAAATGCTCACGATCTTTTTTCGGAGTGAACTAAGAGCCAATCAGAAACGCCGAAAATCGCATGATTATTTTCAAACAACGTGGTGGATGAGTTAGGTGAGACCGTCAGCAAACACGTTGAACGAAGTTGACATTAGTGAAGAATCATAGATATCTTCACAGGTGATCATTTATATGGGTCGTTCACAGTTCACATAGCCTTTACAGACCAAGTGTGGAGAAGAATTAAATGTTTTTATTTACTGTATTATCACTCGTAAATACGGGACTGTCTGCGCCAGGCTCCCGGCCGCTAGGCTTACACTGTACGAAACGCACAATCATGCATTCACGGGCATGCAACCGTTATCATCACGTCATGCATGCATAATACATGATGTTCTCACTGATCATGATGGCCAATGAGTCCACAATAGTCATTCATGGTCACGACGCCTTGAAGTATGACCTACAACATACATATACTCACCAAACAAACAAAATTCCTAAAGAATCACAAATCTAATCAGAGGACGAGTTTCAATCTAAAAAGGGAGTTATCAGTCACTCTGTTCACTCTTTCCTTAGGGTTATTTTGTTCACTCTTTATTTTGAGTGTATCTCACTCTAAAAGATGCGTCTCCGCTGGCTCTTTTTTGGAGTGAAGAATTTTCACTCTTTGTAGAGTGGGGGTTTTGATCAACTCTTAATCGTTTTCGAGAGTATAATTTATATTTAAAGATGGTCTAAATTATAGCCAGGTTTGCTAGGATTGGTGAGGTCATCAGTGCTATTTTATCCCTACATATTAACATCAATAAGTACGAGTCTATTATATCCATACAAAAGACACATTTTTAAAAAGTTTTAATTAATTAAAAATTAATCTTTAGAGTATACTGTATGTATATGTTACCGGATTTTTGGTTGGCGAATGCTTCCGTATAATTGTAAAATTTAAATATCTTTAATATTAATACTGTGGTCCCGAGCACCCCGATTGAAGTACAATTCAGTTAATAATGTCTCTCCTTGTTGGTAAACATTCCCTCAAAGCTTAATTTTAGCCAAATTTTCCTTTTTCAAAAAACTTAAAATTTCAAATTTCACAAAATTCAGTTCCTAAGACCCTACCTTTGGGACACAACTTAAGTTCCAAAGCACCCAAGTTCGGAAAACGGGCCGTACATCCCTACCTGAAAAAAATAGAGCCACTCCTACCGGCGCAATCGATCTGCATTTAACTGTCATTCACAAAAGCCCCCCCCCACCATCGCCAAAGACGCCCGAATAAGGTTCCGGAAGGAACCAAACCAAACCCCTCCGGAAAAGCGCAAGCCGAGAACCTCGAAATTCTAGTTAAACCAATGGTCATGTCAAAATTTAGCATTCTCCCCAATTCAGTTATCTTAATAATTTCTCACTTTTGTACTGTTACTCTCAACTAATTGTTCATGACTCTGCCTACACAAATACTTGCTGCTATATTTTTGTCTCAAACCTACAGAATCTAAGTCGGTGGCTTTTGAAATGGTTTCATTTGGGAAGCCTTAAGACTAGGCTTTTTTTTAACTTATTTGAATGCATGGTCATAAAAATGCATATTTTGGAACATTTGGGGGGAAAATGTTGAAATTGTGAACCCAAATTGACAATATTATATGTGCCCTTAGGGCTGAGCCTCAGAATGTTATTGTTTGAGGACATCCAATTATCCCATCTTATACTCATTTCATAAGACAAGACTGGATGAGATACCCATTACCACCAATGCTAACCCAAGAAGATGTCTGCAGTCTCTGCTTCATTACTGATAATCATGATAATCTGATAAATGATTTATCAATTTGTTTAGAAGCTCCTGACCCAACCAATCTCAGGTACCAGTCACTAGGCATCATATTCTTTGTGCTATATATGTATGCGTGGATGCAAGTCAGGTACATGGTGTAGATAAATAGAGAGACGGGGCAAAGTAAGACACAGTTTTGCCAAATTAACCCTTTCTTTCAGGAGTAAGTTTTTTCTGTATGCCTTAGATGCGTGAGAGATATCAAACCAACCAATTATCTTGATACATAATAAGAGATACAACCACTAACTCTATATTAAACATTGACATGAATTACTCATCACGAGGCTAATGAAGTCTGTTCACTAAAATAAGTTGCAGCAACATTCCCATGAAGTGGAAAAAGACTGGGCAATGTTAATTCATGTTGAGACATTGATGTATGTGAGAGCAAGAGCTAATAATAACAAATTGGCCACTTGAATAACAACATTTTCTTGTTAGCATTAAAGAGCACCAACACCAGAGAGGTTCTGTTCTTCTATGCCATCTGTTTGTGAGATAGAAAGCATATAAGAATGTGTATCACACCTATTTGAAAGTCTCATTTACTTTATGACACCACCAGAAATACCCAAAAATATCAATAACCACTAAGTTATGATAACTGATTTGGATTATTCATTTCACTTTCTACATCCTGTACAAATTTGATGAAATTTCATTGTAAGCAAATATGATTTGTCTTTATAATCTAGTTTTATACATATCTGTATGGAGATCGGGCATGAAGAGGGCACTATAACGTACAAATCATGACCTTTGTAGGCCCTTATGGCAAGCTCCCTGGAATGGATTTTCCTGGTCTTTACAAGAGTAAAATTTGGCTAATTCATGTCTTTACTTAAATCAGTTGTCAAAATTGTGTCGTCACTGCTTAAAATTATTCTAAAATTTTAGACAATTTGCATGGAATCAATTCAATCAATCAAATCATACAATTGGATGATACAACAACACTAATAGTTGTTGTGTAGCTCTGGTCTAAGATATATAACACCAGGGCTTAGAAAAGAGCACCCTGGTAAGATGTGTAGAAAAAAAAAAAAAAAAAAAATTATCTTGATACATATAAGAGATACCAAACCAACTAACTCTATATTAAACATTGAACATGAAATTAATCAATCACAGAGGCTAATCTTAGTCTGTTAACTAAAAATAAGTTGCAGCAAACATTCCAATGAAGTGGAAAAAGACTGGGAAATGTTTAATTCATGTTGAGACATTGATGTATGTGAGAGCAAGTAGCTAATAATAACAAATTGGCCACTGAATCAAAAACATGTTATTGTTAGCATTAAAGAGACACCAGTAGAGGTTATGTTCTTCTATGCCCATCAGTTTGTGAGATAGAAAGCATATAAGAATGTGTATCACACCTATTTGAAAGTCTCATTTATTATGACAAAACCAGAATACATTCTGGATTCTACCCAGATTCTATGATGACAAAGCAAACTTTGTTGCAAAACAAATGAATGAAAGTTTCACAAAAAAAAAAAAAAAAAAAATTTAGTGGTAAATCTATATCTTACATTGGGGTTAAACAATGGAATAACATTCCATCAAATGTTAAAAACTCAAAAAATACTCATTCGTTTAAATTTAATTATAAAAAGTCACTCATTTCTAACTACAAATTAATAGAAACAGAGTCTGGGACTTGACAGGCCTTTATTCGGCTTACTTTCCAGTACTCTTCCACTTCATTATATTTCATGTATACAAAATATTATATATCATATTGTATGTAATATGTTTATACCGATGTATGATTGTGGATAAAAAATAAATATGTTTCAACAAAAATATCAATAACCACTAAGTTATGATAACTGATTTGGATTATTCAGTTCCCTTCTACATCTACATCCTGTGCAAATTGACATTAAAATTTCATCACATTGTAACACCAAAATTGATTTTTTCTTTATAATCTCGTTTTATATACATATCTGTATGAGATCGGCATGAAAGATTGCACTATAAACCCGTACAATCAGACCTTTGGTAGTCCCCTTATGGCAAGCTCCCTGGAATGGATTTTCCTGGTCTTTACAAGAGTATAAATTTGCCTATTCATCAAAATGTCTTTAACTTAAAAATCAGTTGTCAAAATTGTGTCGTCAGTCACTGCTTAAAATTATTCTAAAATATTTTATAACAATTTTTCATGGGGGGGGGAAAAAAAAAAAAAAAAAAAAAAAAAAAAAAAACGGGAATCATTTCAATCAATCAACTCAACAAAATTGGATTATACAAACAACACTAATAGTTGTTGTGTAGCTCGGTCTAAGATATAGACAACAGGGCTTAGAAATGAGCAGCCCTGGTAATATGTGTAGCTCTTGGTCCAATGTATACAAACAACCCCCACAGGGCATAGAAAAGAGCACCCTGGTAAGAATGTGTAGCTCCTGTGTCCAAGATGCTCCAAACACCCAGGGGCCTCGAAAAAGAACCCCTGGTAAGGATGTGTAGCTCTGTCCAGATGATACAACACACCGGGCATAGAAAAGAGCACCCTGGTAAGATGTGTCACTCTGGTCCAAGATATACCCCATGACCAGGGCATAGAAAAAGACACCCCCTGGTAAGATGTGTTACTTCTGGTCCAATCTATACAACACACAGGGCATAGAAAAGAGCACCCTGGTAAGATGTGTATCATCTGCTTGTCTCAGAGAGCCACACACCGGGCTAAAAAGAGTCCCCCATGGTAAGATGTGTAAGCTCTGGTCCAAGATGATCCCACCTACCTAGGGCATAGAAAAGCAAAACACCCTGGTAAGATGTGTAGCTCTGGTCCAAGATGATCAACACCCAGGGCATTAAAAGAGCACACCCTGGTAAGATTGTAGCTCTGGTCCAAGATGATATCAAGCCACAGGCCTAGAAAAGGCACCCTGTTAAGCTGTGTGCCTGTCCCAGATGATACAAACAAACACAAAACCATGGCATAGAAAAGAGCAACCCTGGTAAGATGTGTAGCCGGGTTTTTGAGCTCGGGTCCAAAGATTATACAACACACCAGGGCATAGAAAAGAGCACCCTGGTAAGATGTGTAGCTCTTGGTCCAAATGATACACACACAGGGCATAGAAAAGAGCACCCTGTAAGATGTTACTCTGGTCCACAAGATGTACAACACACCCGGCATATAAAAGAGCAACCCTGGTAATATGTGTAGCTCTGTCCAAGGAGATACAACACCAGGGCAATAGAAAAGAGCACCTGGTAAGATGTTGTAGCTCGGCCAAGAGATACAACATACCAGGCATACGGTAAAATAGCACCCCGTTAAGATGTGTACGCTCGGTCCAAATGATACAAACACCACAGGGCATAGAAAAGAGCACCCTGGTAAGATGTTTAGCTCTGGTCCAAGAGATACAACCATACAAAGGGCATAGAAAGAGACACCCGGTAAGCTGTTTAGCTCTGTCCAAGATGATACCACCACCCAGGGCAATAGAAAGAGCACCCAGTGGTAAGATGTGTAGCTCGGTCCAGATGATACAACACACCAGTGGCCTAGAAAGCGCACCCTTGTAATATGTGTAGTCTCTGGTCCCAAATATAACAACAACCAGGGCATAGAAAAGAGCACCCTGGTAAGATGTGTACTCGGTCCAAGATAATACCAAACACACCGGGCATAGAAATAGGAATGTGCATTGGTAGAACCAGCAGCGCTGTCAACTGTCTCAGTGATTTCTGGAGGGAACACTCTTTGATTGTGTTCCTCATCCATCAGGAATATCCAGTCATTGGCCATTCAGAATGTTGGTTGGCTCTGTTTTAGGCATTGGTAAGACTGGTTTTCGATAGGTTGTACCATCAGTTGTTCGAAAGGCTATTGTAGAGATGGAGTTCAGATTCTCAGGTGCGATGTTTTTTTTTTATTTGCCTCTACGACATACGCTGCCAGACCTGTAGAGATTGCTTTCAGTGTTTGGTCATGGTGCCAGTTGTATCTTCCGCTTTGTATTGTAAAGAGTAGCTACAACCATTGAGGATGTGGAACATTGTACAGTCCAAGATTGGTCTTGCCCCACAGCTTCAGATTGGCAGGGGATGGAAGTCAATCATGAATTGCATTGATGTGGAATGACAGCAGCTCTGGCATCCAGACATACAGAAGTTTCTTCCAGGAGGTGTTGACCTGCATGACAGACTCCCAGTTCAACCACTGCCCTTGTTTTGCACATCTGTAAAGGTAGACCAACATGTCTTCCTCATCTACATCTTTTATTAGTCCGGTGAGGCATTTCCTCTGTTCTTGATGACTCGTGTCTTTGATCAGCTTTTGGTTCTTTTGTACCCAAGACTGGCTCTTTCCTTCTGACCTCTGGCCAATTCATTTAGAATTAGATGCCGTTCTTTCTGTACTAATTCTTTTATACCATTCCATCTGGCTTTCATCTTTTTACTTTCCATGCATTTTCTGTAGAGTTTCTGTGTACTTCCATCTTTCAAGTACTTGTTTAGATGGTACTTAGTAACTTGTATACATTTGACTTAAGGGTAGTGTCAACCCTAGTGCGTTTGTTTTCACACGAATTTCAGATTTTTGCACCATTTTAAACATCAACCTGTGTTCTATCGTTACCAACAAAGGTTATCCACTGCAGACAATCCTGAGCTGTATTTTTTTTGGCGTGCCCTATTTAAAACAACTATTTGACCATTTAAAGTCACAAAAACCGCATGGTCTTAACAGCGGAAATTTAAGCACATTTTACGCCGTCAGTCGCAAGGCGCAGCATCGCGTCGCGCGGTGAATTTTTACTGCGTAATGAAGCGTGCGCGTGTTTTAATGTACTTTTGCGCGAACGCATCTTGAAAAAAAGGAAAAATAATATTTGAAAATGTAAACAAAGCGATAATTTAGACCAGATGAAATTTCTTCTGATTTCTGGAGTTAGAGACAAAGAATGTTTGATTCAATAGTGCATAAAGATGTATTTCCATCACTTGCACAACATAGTCAATTTTGAAGTTCAAAGATAAAGTTATTTGAGAAAGAGACAGCTTGAAATGGCGTGAGAAGTCCCTTTTTTACTAAAACATGGATTTTCTCAATGTTCAATTTTCACAAAATTTGGCAAATTTTCAGACAAGATAACTCCAAAAATACCGAAGTTAAAGGTACGTTTTAACTTTCCTACGATAGCAGTCGGTCTTCTCTAGGGACTGTTTTCTCAATTTTTCATTTTTCGATTTCTAACTAAAGATATTCTCCAATATATAGTCAAAATTTGGAAAAGAAAGGTAAAAATCACACTTTTTAGACATTTTCCCTTATATTTCGAAAAGTAAGCTCTTTTTTAAGAAAATGAAAAAAACGTCCCTAGACAAATTTGTCTTGTTTCTAAAAAATAACATAAGAAATCATGAAAATTAAAATTGTTTTTGTTATGCTGTCTGAAAAATTTGGGGCAAAATCATGTTTTTTTAGTATTTTTCTCAAAATACGGAAAGTTTTACATTAATCTGATGCCACCATCGGGTTCATCATCCAATTTTCTTTCTAGAAATGTATACATTTATACAATAATTAAGTATTTGCAAAGTTACAAACTAAAATAGATACGCAGAAACTCAAGGTTGACACTGTCCTTAAGAGCACAAAAAATATAGAGAACAAACAAACTTGATGACTTGTAAAAGCAATTTTAAAGCAAAACCTGTCACCAAAAATGGTGGCATTTATCATTTTTGTGGTTTAATTCACAAATTAATGCTTCCATAGAGAGCGATAATGGCTAATGTCAGTCCCTTTCAGAAGAGTATTCATCACATAACCAAAATGCAAATGGTGCGCCCGCAGGCGGAGTGCCCATCTCTCTGTCATTGGGCGTTTGGGCCAGACTCCCTCATATAATGTTGCTGTGGGGGGTTCGCCACTCCTCCCGCACAGCGAGTCTGTTTTTGCATTCCCAGCATATGCTGGTACCCATTTATACTCCTGGGTGGAGAGAGGCAAGCGAGGTAATTGCCTTGCCCAAGTGCACACACATTGGCGACAGCGGGGCCCTCGAACCCACAATCTTATGCTTATGAGGCGAACGCTGATCCACTGCACCACATGTGCCCTCATTCACATAACCAAGTTGTGTGTATTTGAATTAATTGTCCTCCACATTGCCATTTCTGTGTGGGGGTAAAAGTGGTACATAATTCCAAAGAGGTATAGATAGAGAGGCAAAACGTTACGTCATCTTTAGAAATTCATCGTCTCGCATGTTTTGCCGACCACAAAGAAAACATAGAGTACCAACAATAGAAAGCAATGGCTGCCTCCGCTTCTTCCACATACTGTGGGTGCCGCTTTGCATATACACTAATCAGTAGTGATACAAATTGATAAAAAAAAAAAAAAAAAAAAGATTGTTTGTATCGAATTGACATTATGTGTGTATACAAGCACCCAAACTAATAATTATTCCGTGCAATATTCAAAATGTCAGCGCCCAGCACGGACGACTGGTTTTGAATGGGCTTCACCCCCTTGCATAATTCACTCAACCACAACACTCAAAGATCATCAGTGAATATCAGGGGTTCTACAAACAATCAAGTGCAAAGAAGGAATATTTATATTCTTGGAATATCAACTCAAGACTGACTTAAGTAACAAAGTGGATATTCCATGCTTAAGTGATACATTTGTAAAGCAAATTATCTCAACAAACCTTTTTAAGGGAGCTTGTAATTCAAAAAAAAAAAAAAAAAAAAAATGCTGTCTGAAAAATTTGGGGCAAAATCATGTTTTTTTAGTATTTTTCTCAAAATACGGAAAGTTTTACATTAATCTGATGCCACCATCGGGTTCATCATCCAATTTTCTTTCTAGAAATGTATACATTTATACAATAATTAAGTATTTGCAAAGTTACAAACTAAAATAGATACGCAGAAACTCAAGGTTGACACTGTCCTTAAGAGCACAAAAAATATAGAGAACAAACAAACTTGATGACTTGTAAAAGCAATTTTAAAGCAAAACCTGTCACCAAAAATGGTGGCATTTATCATTTTTGTGGTTTAATTCACAAATTAATGCTTCCATAGAGAGCGATAATGGCTAATGTCAGTCCCTTTCAGAAGAGTATTCATCACATAACCAAAATGCAAATGGTGCGCCCGCAGGCGGAGTGCCCATCTCTCTGTCATTGGCGTTTGGGCCAGACTCCCTCATATAATGTTGCTGTGGGGGGTTCGCCACTCCTCCCGCACAGCGAGTCTGTTTTTGCATTCCCAGCATATGCTGGTACCCATTTATACTCCTGGGTGGAGAGAGGCAAGCGAGGTAATTGCCTTGCCCAAGTGCACACACATTGGCGACAGCGGGGCCCTCGAACCCACAATCTTATGCTTATGAGGCGAACGCTGATCCACTGCACCACATGTGCCCTCATTCACATAACCAAGTTGTGTGTATTTGAATTAATTGTCCTCCACATTGCCATTTCTGTGTGGGGGTAAAAGTGGTACATAATTCCAAAGAGGTATAGATAGAGAGGCAAAACGTTACGTCATCTTTAGAAATTCATCGTCTCGCATGTTTTGCCGACCACAAAGAAAACATAGAGTACCAACAATAGAAAGCAATGGCTGCCTCCGCTTCTTCCACATACTGTGGGTGCCGCTTTGCATATACACTAATCAGTAGTGATACAAATTGATAAAAAAAAAAAAAAAAAAAAGATTGTTTGTATCGAATTGACATTATGTGTGTATACAAGCACCCAAACTAATAATTATTCCGTGCAATATTCAAAATGTCAGCGCCCAGCACGGACGACTGGTTTTGAATGGGCTTCACCCCCTTGCATAATTCACTCAACCACAACACTCAATTATCATATCAGTGAATATCAGGGGTTCTACAAACAATCAAGTGCAAAGAAGGAATATTTATATTCTTGGAATATCAACTCAAGACTGACTTAAGTAACAAAGTGGATATTCCATGCTTAAGTGATACATTTGTAAAGCAAATTATCTCAACAAACCTTTTTAAGGGAGCTTGTAATTCAAAAAAAAAAAAAAAAAAAAAATGCTGTCTGAAAAATTTGGGGCAAAATCATGTTTTTTTAGTATTTTTCTCAAAATACGGAAAGTTTTACATTAATCTGATGCCACCATCGGGTTTATCATCCAATTTTCTTTCTAGAAATGTATACATTTATACAATAATTAAGTATTTGCAAAGTTACAAACTAAAATAGATACGCAGAAACTCAAGGTTGACACTGTCCTTAAGAGCACAAAAAATATAGAGAACAAACAAACTTGATGACTTGTAAAAAGCAATTTTAAAGCAAAACCTGTCACCAAAAATGGTGGCATTTATCATTTTTGTGGTTTAATTCACAAATTAATGCTTCCATAGAGAGCGATAATGGCTAATGTCAGTCCCTTTCAGAAGAGTATTCATCACATAACCAAGTTGTGTGTATTTGAATTAATTGTCCTCCACATTGCCATTTCTGTGTGGGGGTAAAAGTGGTACATAATTCACTCAACCACAACACTCAAAGATCATCAGTGAATATCAGGGGTTCTACAAACAATCAAGTGCAAAGAAGGAATATTTATATTCTTGGAATATCAACTCAAGACTGACTTAAGTAACAAAGTGGATATTCCATGCTTAAGTGATACATTTGTAAAGCAAATTATCTCAACAAACCTTTTTAAGGGAGCTTGTAATTCAACAGGCCTTTTAAAATTACTTTGGGTTCAGTGTTTGCCAATTGGATTTTAATGAAGGATTTAATTGATGCCTGTGTTATTCTTTCTACTTCATCTGCCTCACACAGATCTTTTTTTAACAAAGCTTGTATGGCCATAACCAGCTGTCTGGTTTTGTTGTTCTTCTTTCTGCATTTGAGGATTTCCTTATGCATTTTGGGCTGGTAGTATGCTTTGATGTGTTTGCTTTTCAATGTATTGCTGCTGTTTATGTGTGTGTGTGTGCACATGCATGTGTGCCTTCGTGTGTGTGTTTGTTTGTGTGTGGTATTTGTGGATGCATGTGTGGTTGCTGTAAGTGTATGTACACTCATGTGCATGTGTGGAGTTTATGGATGCATGTATGGTTGGGATGTGCGCACACATGCACGTACATGTATGTGTGCATGTTCATTGCAAATGTGGACGCACATAACGGCACAACCCCAGACAACCATGAAACTGCAGACTGTCTGCATTTTCTAGCTAATATATACCTTGGAGATTGCAAAAAATATATAAACATGTACAGAACATTTTTAACTTTGAGGGATATAGTTTTTTTCTAATGCTGAAATGTTAAAGAAATACACTCAGGTGGTGTTTGAACTTTCCATTCCATTTTTCTTCCCAAGTTAAGGCCCTGCACACTTAGTTCTTGGTTGGAGAATTTTAAAATTTGCAATGAGCTAGAATTCATTATTCATTTTTTTGGTGTCAATTCATTATAGACTTTCCAGTAGCAGTAATACTTCATGAATACATGGTAAATATGTTTCTTATTGATCAGCTTTTTAGCCTGTCTACTATTTCAATAAAATATCATATAAAGCTATTGGGAGTTTGCCCTACTTTCCCAGATTTAAATGAATCAAAAGACATCTATTCTGAAAGAAATTGCAGACAGAGACACACATGTTTCAAATTTTAAGAGGCATCAATACTGATTTGAAGTAAATTTAATCAGCATTTAATTCCATATTTACATGGGGACATGACTGAAAAAGTCCTCCTGGGAACCCTAAATTTATAAAAGTGTGCATTCACGATTTGACACTGAACAAAACACGAACACTTCAATTTGTTTGACCTCAAACACAATCCTATATATATTTATACAAATGTGCAATTCAGAAATTGGGGGTTCATTCATAGGATTGAACGCTTGAAAAGTGTTACAGAGAAGTTTAAGGACCACAAAACATTTCATGATTTTTATTTTAAAGAATCCTTGTACTAGTTCTTTGTGGGCTAAATTAGTGTAAAAGTCTGGGTTTTATTTGTTAAGAATAGGATTTGTTATGCTCGCATAACTTTTTAAGGTAAATTTCCCAAAACTGGTGCATTGTGGGATGGACTCAATACCCTTCTGGACATCAAGAAGTGGATGCCAACACTTATATGAATCAATCAATTGGCACAACAAGAGTTCTACCTATAGAGCTTCATGCATAAGGCAATCACATCTTACACTGAGTATGAATAGCAATTCTTTGATCCTTCTTTACACCCACATTTTTTCTTGACTTTACGTGCCAGCTTGTTGCCGTGACAGCATTTGCCATATCTTTTGTTGAGCATGACAAAATTCTAGGATCGATTGTTTTCAAGTAAAAGTCTGCCAGTTTATCCTCAAGATAGAATCATGAATGCCTGATTTCCTTATCCTTGTGTTCAATCAGCTTACCACTATATTGGATTCCGCCTTTCCTAAGCTCTCATATATTTTTGGAAAGCATGATCATTTTGGATGTTTTTTTTACCTAAAAGACCTGTATGGTTATTATACCTCTCCTTGAAAGTACACCCGGCCAAACAAACTTTTGCACTGGATTCATTCCCTGATTCAACTGAGCAATTGAAGACAACTTATTGTGATAGGCATATTTGAGAAATAAAGGGTGATGCAGATTCATTTATGGACAGATAATGTGTCTGAGTCAGAAAAACTTACAAATAATGGCAAGGTGCATCCCCGCTGAGTCCCATTATTTCTTTTTTTGTTCTGCCTGAGATGGATTTAATGGATACTGCAAACGCTTTATTTTTATACTCTTAGTCTTACCACAAAATAATCAGGTTTAGTCAGAGAACTCCACCTCTCAACCCAATATTTGATGTTATACAAGCTAGCTGACACAGAGAATTTTGAGCATTCCCTTTCACTGTGGTAATTTTTCCTGTACAAATTACCAGTGTTTGTGTGTCTGTGTCTGCTTGTTTGTCTGTCTGTGTCTGCTTGTTTGTCTCTGTCTGCCTGTCTGTGTCTGGCTGTCGTTGTTTTATGCAAGTTCTTTTGTGAGCAGATTGCCACTTGATCTAGCAACGTAAGTCCAACGTGGTAACAATAAATAATGGATGGCTGACAAAACAATGAGATGTTGTATGCTCAAGACATTATACCCGGATATTGTTCTCAATCATTTCAGTTCATTTGTTGATGTGTGGGTGCATTGTCTCCTGTTATCAAATAAAATGACTACAGAAATAATGATTATATCTGGGTTAGGATAAAAAAGACTACCTGTATTGAACCATTTTGGTGTATTTTGCAATATATGGTGTGATGTTCTTATCAATATTTAAGGAAAATGGTTTTTATGTCAAAAATGCATATCGGGGCATTAACAACTGTTATCCTACTGGGGTTACTAAGGGCTGATCGGTTGGCACCGAGATAATGATTAACCTCCCTTTAAAAACATTCTCATGACTATCAGTTGATAACATCCTCAAAATGTTTTTCTTCAGAGTTTTTCTGTAATTTTTAGCCAGTCTGAGGTATTTGCTTCCAATTTTAGGTAGATAGCTATGTTCGTGTAAGGGCCCATACCTATTTTCCTGGTCGCAGCTTGGCTGGGCAAAGCTGGGGAAAGCTGGGCTAACAATTTGAGCAGCTTTTCCCAGCTTTCCTCCAATTTTTCATGCTAATATGACAGCTCTGTGCTCATAGTAGAAGAAATTTGAGTGGATAACAGTAAATAATGACATTTTAGTGTCCATTGACAGTACATTAGCATATTATTGTATGGTAATAAGTATATTTGTCATTGCAAATATACAAAGGCTGCTAAAAGCTGTGGCTGGGGAAGGCTGGCTGAAGCTGCGGGATTCCCCAGCTTAGCTGTGACCAGGAAAATAGGTATGGGCCCTAAGGAAAGATTTCATTTGGGGAAATCCTGAAATGTGTTTTTCTTGTGATTTTTTGTTTGTGATTTTCTGGGGTTTTTTTTCCAGTCTGGGGAGTTTAGATTCCAATTTGAAATACACAATCTGCTCTTCACTTTCTGTGCCACATACTAGGTATATTACGTGTTCACCCAGGTCATATGTCACAGCTGTTTGACCCTGTGCAAATTTTTCTTTTATTTTTAGAACAATTTTAAGCAGTGGCGACACAATTTTGACAACTTATAAGTAGGGATATGCAAGAGCTATTACCGCTGCAAAAATCAGAAAATTCCATTGCGGGAATCTAGCCATATAGGCCTACAAAGGTCGTGATTTCTATGTTATAGCACCCTCTATAAGCCATTTTCCATAGAAAGACATGTAAAACTAGATTTTAAAGAAAAATCATATTTGCCCACAATGAAATTTCGTAAAATCTACACAGAATATAGTTAGTGGTATAAATAATCCAAATCAGTTGTCCAAACTGTGTCGCCATGGATATTTTTGTTTTATTTTGGTTTTGTCACAATAAATGAGGCTTTCAAACATGCGTGGTATGTGGAGTGTCTGCTACCTAAAGAGGAGTTATCATCCTTTCAATGGATTTCCATTTTTGTAATTTGTTTATTCATATTATTTTCCCCCACATGTTCTCAAGTTGAATGTAAAGCTCTGTATTTTCTTAGCTATCCTGAATGTCAAGCTAACATTTATTTCTTAACATTCTCTAGAGCTAATGCTTTTCAAGGACATTTACTTTTGTTAAATGTAGCGATGTTAAGCAATATTTAAAAGCACTTGAAAGTCTCTAGTTTCATTTGAATGGATGGGAAATATGACCAAATTATTTGCCTTATGAATTGCCAGGTTTGCCGTAGAATTTCATACAGTGTTCAAACTCTTCAATGATGTTGATATCTCTATTGAGTGATGACATAAGTAAGATATTAGGTGTAATAGATCGTATTGAATAGCCAGTTATATTGGTGGACAAGTTAGATGCAGCAAGTGTTATTTTTAAGCATAACCACCCCACGAAACAACCTCGTAGTCACCGGCAACGTTCATGGTCGATTGATTGTTATCCTATATTCTTAAACAGCTGGGAGAATGTATGCAATTTCATTGGTTCCTGCCTGGGTTCAATTCTTTTAATTGAACCCGGGGAGTACGCGCCCATGTGCGTGCTTGGTTGCTGGGCAGAATTACCAGTATCGCCAGGCAGAAAAACCGCCGGAACTACTTTTTTGAGGCCACGACCTTCATTTGAACTTTTCAAAACACATGAGTTTACGACCTAGTTCTTTCTAATAAAATGCAGCAAACTGAAATGGCCAGTCAAAATTAACACTCTCTATGTATTCACGGGTGAATTTTAGTTTGACATGATTACATGAATTGATGATGAATCTTGGCTCGCGTACCAAAAAAAATGACGCATGCATTTGTATGTGACGAAGACTCCATGACCATGATGACTCCCAAAAATTCAAGCCAGTTATGAAGCTTGACTTCGGCAAATTCATGCAAGATTTGAAAAGACCCCCCCCAAAACTTACCATGACAAAGGCTCCCCCAGGTCTGGGTGCAACTTTGGTCCCGTTTTTTAGCTGCAACTGATCTATTCCGCCCTCATAACGATGAAAAGTAGCATTCGTGTAAAAGCAATGCCGTTCACCGTCATGACTTAATTTTCACAATAACACATTACACATTACACATAGCTTTTACCACATGACGTACGCCATTTACGTTCATATCCAGGCTTGTTTGAATGCCATCACTAGTCTACAGAACGATATATCCAAGCCAGAAATGTTTTGCAGCGTATTCAGAACAAGGCTGCACGTCTGGTCTGTGGTGCCAAAAGGCGTGAGCACATAACTCCATACCTGGCCAGGCTTCATTGGCTTCCAGTTGAAAAACGTGTCCATTTCAAATTACTTGTTTTCATTTACACTTGTATTAATGGGTCTGCTCCAGAGTATCTTTTACATGATATTGACTTGTATAACATTCAGAAGACTCATCACCATAATCTCCGTTCTTTTTCTGATTGTACTCGTTTACATATTCCAAAAACCAACAGTCATTGGGGACAAAGCCTTCTCTGTGGCAGGGCCACGGCTTTGGAACACTCTCCCAATTTTTGTTAGAGAAGCACCATCTCTCGCTGTCTTTAAACAGAGGTTAAAAACTTACCTGTTCTCTTAATGGTTATGTTCAGTCACCTATATTTCATTGATTCTGTAGACTTACTTTCATGCCTTTGTGCATTAGTTTGCATTGCGCCTTGAACTGTATAATAAATATATTATGTATGTATGTATGTATGTATGTATGTATGTATGTATGTATGTATGTACTTTGTTTTGAATCTGTTGCCAATGGCAATGACTGAATGAGTAGTCATGTGATAGCTTTGCAAATAGTTGACTACGAAAGCGATGGCATGAGAAACAAAAGTAAGAGCTAATTTTGATGCTTGGCTCCACAAATTACATATAAAGTTTAAAATATCTAATGCTAAATCATTATTTTTGGACGGCTTGCGTAGCAAAAATCGGCTTATGAATGGCAGGTCTGGATGATGTAAGGAGATAGTGTGTAAGGAAAGTATTGTGTCGGTGTGTGTGTGGACACAAAAAAGGTAAGAATTTTGCTATAACTTTTTGTCCAGATGAGCTAGAGTACCACAACTTAGATTATTGTAGAGGGCACAAGCCCCCTACTTAACCATATAATCCATTCCCCCAGGGTTCCCCCTGGGTCTGACAGGGGGTGGGGAGGAAATGTAAAAAAAGTCAACATTTCAACAAAAAAGGTAAAAATTTTGCCATAACCTTTTTCCAGATGAGCTAGATACCCAAATTTAGATATATTTTAGGCGGACACAAAGCCACTACCCACATGTAATCCATTCCCCCTCAGGGTCCTCCCCTGGGTTCTGACAGGGGGTGGGGAAATGTCAAAAAGTCCCACATTTCACAAAAAAAGTAAACTTTTGCCAGAAATTTTTTTCCAGAGAGCTAGAGTACCCAAACTTATATATGTAGGAGGACACACAACCCCTACCCACCGCATGTAATCCATTCCCCCAGGGTCCTACTTGGTCTGAAAGGGGTGGGGAAATGTCAAAAAAGGTCAACATTTTGCCATAATTTTTTTAATCATCAATTCATCAATTGATGAATTATTGTCATCGAGAGCGGCGGTTTTAAATGTCGGCTCTTATTTGCGAAAATAGTCGGACGTTTTATGTCCGTTTTCCCCAAAATTTGGCCAAATGTTATGGAGGTAGGGGCGTTTCGCCGTAGGTTTGATTTTTGGAATTTTAGTGACGGGAGGGAGTTTGGGTGACTTTTGATCTTTTGTCAGTTTGGGTGGGTTTTATTAATGTCAGTTGTCTGATTTGTTTTGTCAGTGATTGTCGTCGTTGCTACTGAATGATGTATTGGTGTATGTGTGCACCTATTAACGGTTCTAGTGGGGTTCTTCGGGCGAAAATGAAACAGTGACTCGTGTTACCAACTTACCATATCTAACAAGCATGCAAGGGCTTATACCAGGGACTAAGTTCAAACACAAGTGCGAGTTTATTTGACTTGAGTAGATTAGTGTAAACAAATTTCCTGGATGAAGGTCGACCGACTATTATAGAGATGCCACAAAGAAAGTGTTGTTACTTGAGATCAGACTTAAGTTATGTTAATAACTCGTGGTATTGAAACCCAAGTCTCAAAGAATTTTCAGCAAAGTATAATTTGCATACTTTAGTAAAGCAAAACTTCAAAAAAGTTAAGGCCGTACCTTAGCAAAAGTTGGTATCGGGGTATCGTCCTTCAGAAGGCAAGCCTTGATTCACCATATGGCATTTATACTGACTATTGCATAGTGTTATGGTATAGGATGTGGTGAAAAAGTTTGGGGTTGTTGGTTTCGACGGCAAAGTTAAGAATTTTTAGTTTATGTAATTGTA